>MU723795.1:24573-54497 GCA_026770625.1 Nicotiana glauca
TTCCCATATAGGCTTGGTGTATTGTATTGCGTGCCATTCTACTTATGACTTATGGTTTCGAAAGTATGTCTGTGATTTCTGCTGGAGTTACTAATGATATTTGTTCTTGTTGTTGTTTTGTTTATCTTGTCCTTCTATATGCCAGGTTATTTATGGTCTATGTCTACACAACTATTTATGTGATTTATGCTGGAGTCACTAATGCTTTGTTTTTTTTTTTTTCTTTCTTGTTCCTGCGCCGAGGGTCGATTGGAAACAGCCTCTCTGCCCTATCGGGTATGGGGTAAGGCCTGCGTACATATTACCCTCTCCAGACCCCACCCTGTGGGACTATACTGGGTAGTAGTTGTTGTTGTTGTTGCTTTAGGCACGTTAATATACTATCATGGTTGTGTACACGCTCGCGTGACATAATTTCGATCTTAAAAAAAAATAGGAGTATGCGTTCGTGCAACTTCGACTAAACTTTCTTGATAATAATGAAGAGTTATTAATTGTAGATACGTTCGCATGACATGATTTTTGACGCGCCAAACAAATGGGTACACGTACGCGCCTGTTCTAAGATAAATTCTTAATTAAAGAAGACAAATGCACATAAGTTTTAAAATAAGTAATTAAACAATTTGATTAACCCAAGTATGATCAAAGAGACTGTGCTAGAACCACGGAACCCGTGAATGCCTAACACCTTCTCCCGGTTTAACAGAATTCCTTACCCGAATTACTGTGTTTCACAGATATTAAAACAGAGTCAAATCTCCTCGATTCGGGATTCGAAACCGGTGACTTGAGACACTATAAACTATCCCAAGTGGCAACTCTGATCTTAAATTATAATCCCGTTTCGTTTGTCACTTAAATTAGAAAAAGTCCCCTAATATCCCTTCCGGAGGTAGAAAAAAGGAGGTGTGACAGTAATTGACATCAGTCCAAGGAAAAGATTATTTGGAGATTATAAGGATTATGCTATCTCAACCAATTAACAAGTAAATTCGTGAAGGTGAGAGGGAATCAAAGAAAATGAATTTTTGTCCATGTTTGGCATGTTGGGATAAAAATGGATAATATTTTAAGTAAGTGAGAATAATTTTAATTTTGCGGGCAATTGATTAAATATTAAGTAACGGAAAATTACTAAATTAATTAATAAGTGGATAAAGATTTATAATTATCACCACCCAAAACGTGGTAGCTGACCACATAAGAAAGAAGTGACTGAGGGTCATATTTTCTTATGCGGCGATCTAGGAACAAGGCCTTAATTACATGTAAGAGACAAAGTCATATGACTTAATAAGTCTCTGATAAGAAACCATATGTATTTTCCTTTGAAAATGGGAAAGCAATTCAAAGATATAACTAACACCCATGAATCTTAGGGCAAAGGAAACGTTAGAAGCAGAAGCCTAATTCTCATTCCAAAAAAAAGTTTCGTAAAGCTAGAAGCAATTTCGCTCAAATAATTTCAAAGAAGCAAAAGCATATTTCGTTCAAAGAATTCAAAAAGTAGAAGCTTATTCTGATTTATTCTTTTTAGTTATAAGTTCAATCAACGAAGGTTTTCCAACGGAATATCATACGGAGTTTTCCATACTCCAAGTATGTTAAAGCCATCCTTTCTTTCTTTTGGTATGATCCAAATTATACTGAAGAAATGAGCAAATGCACGGTTTCAATAATTACTCTATTCATAAAAATACTAGGGGTGTCTATATTCTTGATTCCCCATGTGAATTATCATTATCTTCTGTTTATGGGCCTTAGAATAATACGCAGTTGAAAAAGTTTATCCAGAAAGAATATTGAGATTATTACATATTTTTCATGCATTTCACCCATTTATACATGTACATTGACCCATGACCAGATGGTGTTATATACGCGTATATATGTAAATATATGTATATGGGATATGGGAAAAGATTACGACATTATATACGCACCACCACCTGATCAGTTGGTATATGTTGATGATGTTTCTCACAGTGGCCGAGATGATATGATGGGATGCCCTCAGAGGCTGATGATGTTATGAAACATGTACCTATGCACGACATGAAATTCATACGTATATGCATGATACTATAATCATTTCATGATTTACAAAGTTATTCAAACTTACAGGTGGAGTCATTTACTATATATTTTATCCATGTCTATTATGTACTAATTTATATGCCTTACATACTTAGTATATTATTCATATTAATGTTCCTTTTTGCTTGGGGAAGCTGCATTTCATGCTTGCAGGTCCCAATAGACAGGTCGAGAGCCCTCCAAGTAGGCTATTAGTTCAGCGAAAGATTTCGGAGTTGCTTGTTTGGTTAGTATGAGTTAGATGTGTATTATTTGGTATGGCGGGACTCTATCCCGACCTTTATGAAAATTATATATTCTTAGAGGCTTGGAGACAGATATAATATACGTAAAAGATTGTATGGCCTTGTCGGCCTATGTTCAGTGTTAAAGTGGTTGTTTTGGTCTTAGAGGCCCATATGTATTATGTATAATTTGGCATTACCTATTATATTCTACCTATTACACGGAAGCCTTTCCGGCTCAGTTATTTATGATAGTATGACATGAAAAGATACGCTATGTTGGTAATCGGTTAAGTAAGGTACCAGGTGCCTGTTGCGGGCCATCGGTTTGGGTCATGACACTTCAGTGGGTTCATCGTCCATAAGAATATGGACTCGAGGTCTTCTTCTTTTCTATGATGTATGCCAGTGTAATCTTCAATTTCTTGCTAGATCTTGACAGATTTCCTTGATTAGGGACAATTTCTTGCGAAATGTCCTATCGTGTATCAAATAAAGCATTTATTCTTTTTGTGAAAATTTCCCGGCCTCCTTCGTCAGAAATATTTTGTGCGCCTCCTGGACCTTGATTTCCTATCTAGAATTCTTAGCTATCTGAACCTTTTGAATCTTCCTCTTCGCCTAGATGTGTGGCAGGAATATCCTGATCCGATGTTTAGATTAGATTTGCGGCATGTTTTATCAAGCACTGGATTGTGTTGGATGGTTTATTTTAGTCAGAACTCTTTGTACAAATATCATCCAATACGACGAAAATAGCTTGCTTGATGTAATTAATTTGTAGGATTGTTATGGACTGAAACTTTTCTTCAATGATGGTCATGGTTCGGCTTGCTAACAACTTTGGGAGGGAAGATACAAAGGCTTTCTTTAAATTGATGTCTCCATTGATCTCGAAGTATATTTTCGATATTTTTTGAAAATGCTTTTCAATGTCATTTCTGTTGAAAAACACACACTTCATCTCGAAGAGTTGTCTTCGCATCTTTTCTTGTCTTTCGCCAGTATCTCCACAGAAAACTTCATGCAGGATTCTGATGTTGAAAGCAAAATTTTGGGAAGCAAGCTCTCAAGAAAGAAATGTATGCAAGGATTTTGTCTTCGCATCTAGGCAACGAGGAAGATTCAGGAGGTTCAGATGGCTAGGAATTCCAGATGGGAAATCAAGGTCCAGAAGGCGCACAAAATATTCCTGATGACAGAGGCCTGGAAATTTTCACAAAAAGAACAGATGATTTATTTGCCACAAGATAGGACATTCCAAAACAAATTGTCCCCAATACAGGTAATTTGTCAAGCTCTTGTACGAAATTGAAGATTACACTAGCATACATCTCAGAAAAGAAGAAGATCTCGAGTCCATATTCTCTATGGAAAATGAACACACTGAAGAAACCTTATTCTCTCTTGATGTTGTCACGCCCCAACCTCGGAAGGCACGACCGGCGTTTGATCGAGTGAACCCAACCGAGCAAGCCTCATCACACACTTCCTACCCAACTCATCATGAACAAGGTAACCATGTTCCCTTTTTATTTAGGCAAGGAAAGGTAGTACATTCAATAGTGTTAGTTCATTTTATATTACAAACTTAAACCGTAGTTAAATTAGTTTCCGAAATTCCCATAAAGTTACAATTTATATATAACATGAGTTTAGAATTAAAACATAGTTCATGGACCTTTCAAACACCCGTACATAACCCATACACATGTCTACGGAACCTCTAAGGATGTAAAAAGACAAGCATGACAGTGCCGGCAACAAGGCCCCGGCTATACCTCAAAAGTAGGAGTCTACAACAAAAGATGTGTACTCTAACCCCTTGAAGGGGCTCACTAAGACTTTGGGAAGAAGGTACTCCGCTACACGCGATCAACACTATCTGTAATGGAGCCACCTACATTCATTTAAACAAATGTAGCGCCCTCGGCAAACGGGACGTTAATACCATGGAATAGTACTAGTATGTATAACTAAACTCCATCTAGTTAGAAAGAACTTCCATACAAGAATCATGCAATCATAAGTATAACTCAAAGGGGACTCTAAATGGCCACACATTTACAAATAAAGGAAGCATACAATTTTCACATTGTGTTTCCATAGCTTTTATTTTTGGGCATCTTATACTGTTCATAATTTTTCACATTACCACCGCTAACTTGAGCGGAGTCTGATTTCGACCGTATCGGCTAGGTCACCTCATTTGAGACGTTCACTTCAATTACATATTCATTACCACCATGTGCGTAAAATGGCATCCGGTCTCGGCCTGATCAGCTAGGCCGCCCTACCAAGGGGTTTCCCTTTTTCCCATCAATCATCACGTTTCAATCTTTGTTTCCCATAACTCATTTTATAGGCACTTTGGGCCACAACTGTCACATCACATATTCGGCACTAGGCCACATCTCACGTCATTCACAATTTCAATACTAGGTTTGTAATTTAGGAGAATGGGTGCACACAAGAGTAATTTAAATTGCAAGCATAGATAAGATTTCACATAAATGGCACAACATATGCAATTTTAATTTCAATTTAAGGTCTAGGCATTTTAATTCATGATCCATAGTCCTTTCACCTTTCTTTAAGTTATCAAGAATAGTATGTTAATCATATTGAGATATACTTCCTACGCATATGATGTTGCAACACCAATTCAAGTGAAATAACAATCAGTGAAACAATTCAATTTTGATCTTATCGTATTCACACAACTACCAATATAGCTCAATTTCTAAAAGACGGGGTTTTAGCCATACATACCTCAACTGAGCTTTCCTTAATCCTATAATGTTCTGGAATGTTCGTGCTTTAATATAATTGAGCAATATAGCACAATTTAACTCACAATCAGGAAATATCATAATCTAGGTACTCTTGAGCATTCTATGGAGCATTTAGTGTTCACTAAGGCCTTATGGTTCTTCTATGCAAGATTATACTAGCCCATTACCTATTATTCTTTATTTATAGTTCCCCATATTCTTCAAGAACACAGGGATGCGATGCAATCCCCCTTATCACGTGAATTACCTCACTAATGACCCCTTGTAGCTATATGTAAAAACAAGAGCTGAGGTGATGAAGTCTTACCTCTTGGGGTGCCGGTTTAGCTCTCTCACTTGACTATCTTCAATGATATAATAAGGATTCATGGAGTAATTTTTATAGGAAGCACTTTCCCTCTCTAAAACCTCTCTCTCTCACTCTAAAAGTGCCAGGAATTAAGCTCAAAATGAGCTATTGCACAGGATATAACGTTAGGGGGTCGGGTTGAAAATTTAGAAAATTGGAGCCCCGATTTGGATTTGCGATCGCATATGTGATCGCAAAGTTGACATGCGGTCCGCATAATGGACCGCAAAAATGCTTCCCAAAACTGAACACACGGTTTAGGTCTACGGCTGGAATGCGGTCCGCATACTCGTTCTGTGGTCGCATAATGTACCGCAGAACTGCCCTTCACAAAATCCTAAGAAAATTATGCGACGACTATGCGGTCCGTATATTGATTATGGGATCGCATAATCGACCGCATAGTTAACCTCAAATTTGACCAACACGCTGACTCACTCAGCGGCAGATATACGGTCCGCATACCTGATATACGATCGCATTATCGACCGCATAATTGCACTTTTCTGGAAAACTTTAATTCTTGACTTTTTAATGCATAAATCGGTACATATTCCTAATTTGGCACTACGAGCTTCTAAGTTTTTGGATAGAAATTTTCGCGGGGCATTACAGATGTATACGAAGATCATGGTGATGACCACTATCAGATTTTAGAATTAGCAGCTAAAGCCCAGGAAGAGATTAATTCTATGACAACCATACCTCAAGTGGAACTCAATGTTTATTCATCCAAATGGGATAAACCAACTTGAGTCATTGCTTTTACCAACACTAGAGCTGCATGTTCACTCATGAACCCTGTTGTTCTCCCCGAAGATCAATGGGTGCCGCACTTTAAGGATATCAACACTGCATCAAACAGAATCTTAACTACCACCATCATCACAAAGCACCCGCTAATAATTGCATTCTTTCTAGGATTGAAGTACAGAACCAAGCAAATAGGGTCCGATGTACCACGGGAAGATCTTATTATTGGATTCGACATTTTCATACAACTAAAAGATCAAATCTAGATCAGGGCTCACTTTTTTTTATCTTGCACGATCTATTGATTTGTCTGTATCCTTTTAACTAGCCATAACTAGGTTCTTCCTGAATCAACTACCATCTACTTGTTGACCCATTCTCATATCATTGCCCCGCGTAATCATTCTTGCGTTATTTCCTTTGTATTAACTTAAATCTTGCACTTGCTCTTTATTTATTAATAACATCCCGAGTAGGAACTCTTACTTCCTCTCCTCGACATCGTATTTGCATAATGTTTTGAAACCATAGTATATCTGTAGGAAATTAATGAGTGCAATCTCATCCCTTTCTCATTTATCACATTCGTCCTTTACCATTCCATAGGTACTAGAACCACTTAATCCTGACGTAATGCCACATCACTCCATATTCCACCCTTTAGGGGAGTACTAATAGTTAGAGCTAGGACGATCTACCTATAGATGTTTTACCTCTTCATCTTTGGCATCTTTTTGCATCATCAATGACCCTTACTCGCCTTGCGATAATCCTTCTATACCAAGGATAACTAAATTCCTTATTCAAGAGGGTGACACATAGTGTAACTGGTACATATAGTCCTTAAGCTTAATTTTGCTCACATTGCTTACTTTAGGGAAGCGTCTTCCTAAATGATCATTCTCTGATTTTTGTTTACCTTGAAAATGATAATTACAATTAGATTTGATTTTATTGTTCCAAAAATATGTGATCTATTTTTGTGCTAGTTGTTTAGGCAATAGTTGCTAAGTAAGAGCTTAGAAAATGATATAAGAGCTTGTAGATGGTATAATGACCAAACCGAAGGGCTAGAAATTGGGTTCTCGAGCTGGTGTGTACGGACCTCGAGGTCGAGTTAGATGCTTGTCTAGGGGCAATCGAGAGGGGATTAATAGTTATGAGAACTACTATGGAGGCTCTTTATGATCAATAACAAGCAATAAATGTAGAACAATAAATAGAACACAATGAATATAAACAATAAATGTAAGTAATAAGAAAAAGAGAATATGTTTTAGTTGGAGAGCAGAGAGAATGTTCTTGTATTTAATCCAAAATATTGTACGATCGATCTCCTTTATATATAAGGAGGGAAATCCCATCCTAGTACATGAGTGACTATTACAAAGAAACATAGCTGGAGCAGCCACTTACTAGTTTGTTAAAGACTAGTCTTTCCCTTGCAAGCTTTGTCAGCTTTGATCATATGCCTTTGTATGCGGTGAAATCAGAGGGCCTGATTTCTCGCTATCAAGCCATCTCGGGGATGTGCCTCGAGACCTCGAAGACATGAAGCCACAACTTAGTCCTCTCCCTCGAAGCTTGTTAGGGCCCGATTCGAGGCCAGACGGAGCTCGAGGCCAGGGCAAACGGGAAGCTCCCAAGACACCCGGATGAGTCTAACAGGGGCCAGCCTATCCAGAGCCTACGCTGAGGCATCATATCAAACCATCCCATCTACGTATTTTGTAATTAAACACACATGTATTTGTAACCGAGTTCCCCTCCTATATAATGGGGACTCAACCTACCCTGTAAAGCACTAATGTTGCTCTATTTCTACACAAGTGCAAAAATTTCTCCCTCTCTCCCTATCTTCTTTCTAAACTTATTGGATCTTACTGACCCGAGGATACCTCGATATTCATCCCTTCATATTTGTTCTTTATCATATAACTTAGTTTTGGGCTATAAAGAGCTTTGTTTGATTATATCTTTAACTGTTATACCATCCTTGACTATCCTTGATAGCTGGATCTCAACCTCGAAGTAGACCCCGAAGTCCCCATCGGCCAGGCCTACATCCAGATAGCAGGCCCTTCGGTTCAACCATTATCTCGTTTTAGCTTGCGCTCTATCGTTAAGTTTCATATTACTAGCATCAACTGCTTTAACAAACTAGCTCGAGAATAGATCACGTACTTTTAGAGTCCTATTTTACAAATTTAATTGTCATTACCATTTTCACGGTAAATAGTTTGGCGCCCACCGTAGGGCTAAAAATAACCGTGATTATATTCTTGCTAGTTTCATTGCACAAACGCACATTATCTTTCATGCTTTTTCTTGCCCAGAGATCTCCTTTCCAGGATGAAGCGCCTGGTTCGACTAGCGAAATAAGAAGCCGAAACCTCAAAGCCAGCGGGGAATACGGAACGGCTGACCGAGAGGCCGATGTCCATATGGTTATTGGGGGAGACAACGTCCTCCAAGGGCCCGTGTCCAAACGAGCAAGAATATCCGTTACAAAGGAAGGGTCGGCCCGAGAACACTCACATGAAAAAACCCACATATTCAACGAGGAAGATCTCGAAGCTATGATGGAACCGCACAACAACACGCTAGTTACCTTGTTTCTCTCAAACAACACCAAAATAAAGTGCGCGCTCATGGATCCAGACAGCTCGGTTAAAATAATCAGGTTAGAAGTAGTATGACAGCTAGGATTGCTCAATCAAGTCATCCCCACCTCTTGGGTCCTCCACGGTTTCAACATGGTCGGAGAGGGAATGAAGGGAGAAATCAATATCCTGATCGACACATCTGGCACGACCTAAAACACGGAGTTTCAGGTCATCAACGGTGACATGAAATACAACGCTCTACTTGGTAGATCTTGGATACACAACATAAGGGTTGTGCCCTCGACCTTGCACCAGGTGATAAGGTTTCCCACCAGGGATAGTATCACGACCATACATAGGGAATGGTAAGTATCAAGGGAAATGTTCGTGGTCCACCACGAGACGCCAATCCCCGTATACCCAGCCTTAGACGGGAAAGGAAGCGTGCAAACCCTTGAAGACGACGAGGAAGACTTCTTCTCACCCCGGAATTTCATCGATCCCGAAGAATCCGATGCATCCAAGTCAACAGTGCATGAGCTAGAGCAAACTATTCTGATCAAACACCTCCTGGATCGCAAGGTATACTTGGGTACGGGGCTGACCCCTGAACTCAGGGCAGAATTTATTCAATTCCTTAGTAATAATATTGACTGCTTTGCTTTGTCCCATTTAGATATGACAGGTATTCTACTAGAAATAACTTCCCATAAACTAAGCGCTGACCCCAAATTCAAACCTGTGAAGCAAAAAACAATATCGCAGTCCTATGTGAAACATGCTTTCATCAAAGAGGAAGTGGCGAAACTCCTCAAAATCATATCCATCAGGGAGGTAAAGTATCCCGAATGGCTAGCTAATGTAGTAGTATTACCAAAAAAGGGGAATAAGCTAAGAATGTGCGTAGACTATAAAGACTTAAACAAAGCATGCCCAAAAGATTCCTTCCCACTACCCAATATCGATCACTTGATTGATGCTACGACCGGCCATGAGACACTCACTTTTCTCGATGCCTACTCGTGGTACAACCAGATCCAGATGAACCCCGAGGATAGGGAAAAGACCTCATTTATCACAAACTACGGTACATATTATTATAATGTAATGCTTTTGGGCTAAAAAAATACGGGAGCAATGTACCAACAACTAGTTAAAAAAATGTTTTAGCACCAAGTAGGAAAATCAATATAGGTATATATTAATGATATGCTATTAAAATCCCTGAGCGCAAAGGACTATTTGACCCATTTGCAGGAGACCTTTGACATCCTTATAAGCGACAACATGAAGCTCAATCCTAAGAAATGTGCCTTCGGAGTAGGCTCAGTAAAATTCCTAGGCTTCGTGGTCTCAAACAGGTGGATAAAAATCAATCTCGATAAAATAAATATCATCGAAGAGATTACGACGGTAAATAATGAAAAAGTCATTAAGTGATTAACGAGGCGAATCACGGCCCTAGGCAGATTCATATCGAGATCGTCAGACAAAAGCCACCATTTCTTCTCCCTACTCCAAAGGAAGAACAACTTCGAATGGACTTCAGAATGCCGACACGCCCTGGAGGAACTGAAATGGTACCTGTCCAGCCCGCCTTTTCTACACACGCTCGAGGAGGGTGAAACACTATATAGGTACCTTGCCGTATCTGAAATAGCAGTAAGCGGCGTACTGGCCCAAGAAGATCAAGGTACACAATTTCTTATTTATTATGTAAGCCGCACCTTGGGGGATGCCAAAACCCGGTACCCCTATCTAGAAAAATAGACTCTCAAACTAATAAGTGTGTCGCTCAAGCTGAAACCTTACTTTCAGTGCCACCATATTTGCGTCCTATCAGCTTACCCCCTCCAGAGTATATGCATAAACCTGAGCTATCAGGTCGAATGGCCAAATGGGCCATCAAACTCAGAGGGTATGACATGGAATATCAACCTCGGACAACCATTAAGTCCCAAATCCTGGTGGACTACGTGGCTCACTTCTCACCAACCCTTGTGCCCAAGGTAGAGAAGGAGATTTTATTAAAATCAGGCACTTCCTCTAGGGTATGGACCTTGTTCACAAATGGTGCCTCAAACGTAAGGGGATCTGGACTTGGTATAGTCCTAAGGCCGCCGACCGCCGGCATAATGAGACAATCCATAAAACCACGAAACTGATTAACAATGAGGCTGAATATGAGGCTATGATTGCAGGTCTAGAGTTGGCCAAAGGTTTGGGAGCCGAGATCATTGAGGCAAAATGCGACTCACTCCTCGGGGTAAGCCAAGTAAACGGAAGCTTTGAAGCCCGAGAAGACGGAATGCAAAGGTATTAGAAAAAATCCAATTCGCGTTGCGTCGCTTCAAAGAATGAACTTAGGTACACGTAACCCGAGAGAAGAATTGTAAGGGAGATTCCCTTGCAAACATGGGATCCTCCGCTGAAGAAAAAGACCTGCTCCCTGGAACCTTTGTTTAACTATTCAAATCTGTGGTCAAGGAAGGTCACGCGGAAATTAACTCTGCCAGCCTGACATGGGACTGGAGAAACAAATACGTCATTTATCTGAAAGACGAAAAGCTACCCACGGATCCAAAAGAATTGAGGGCCCTACGAACCAGAGTGGACTGGTTCTCATTTGATGAAAATGGGGCCTTTTACAGGAGAACTTTCGATGGTCCCCTGGGGATATGCCTGGGACCGGGCGACATAGAGTACGTGCTCCTAGAGATCCATGAGGGCACCTGCGAAAATGATTTCGGTACGGATTCCTGAGTCCGAAAAGTGATCAGAACAGGCTACTATTGGGACAGCATGGAGAAAGATGCCAAGGAATTCATTCGAAAATGCGACAAGTGTTAGAGGTTTGCCCAGTGATCCATCGCCCCGGAGAACAGCTACATTCCATTTTATCCCTATGGCCATTTATGAAATGGGGAATGGATATTGTTGGCCCTTTGCCGGTAGCGCCAGGTAAGGCCAGATTCATCTTATTTATGACTGACTATTTCTCAAAGTGGGTAGAAGTGCAGGCCTTCGAGAAAATAAGAGAGTATGAAGTCATCAATTTTATATGGGAACACATCATATGTCAATTCGGAATCCTGTCCGGAATAACATGCGACAACGGGAGGCAATTCATCGGGAGCAAGGCAACACAGTTCCTTGAGGACAATGAAATCAAGAGGATCCTATTGATGCCATACCACCCGTGTACAAATGGCCAAGCCGAATTTACAAATAAAACGATCATTCAAAACTTGAAAAAGAAGCTGGAAGGCGCCAAGGGAAAATGGAGAGAAACGCTACCCGAATTGCTGTAGGCATATCGGATAATGCCAATTGAGCACTGATGAGACACCTTTCTCCCTAGTATATAGTGTCGAGGCACTGATACCGATGGAGGCCGAGGACCAAGCACCATATTCGAACATGCTAGCGAGGGGTCAAATAACAAAGCCATGGAAACGGCCCTTGAGCTGCTCGACGAAAGACGGGAAACCTCGCTAGTACGGATGGCTGCCAAGAAATAGAAAATCTAAAGATACTACAACAGAAGAAAGAATCTCCGATACTTCAGAGTCGGAGTCCTGGTCCTAAGGAATGTCACTCTCAACCCCAGAAACCCTAATAAAGGGAAGCTGGGCCAAAATTGGGAAGGACCGTACCGTGTCCTCGGAATAATTGCCAAAGCTCATATAAGCTTTGTACCATGGAGGGCAATTAGTTTTCGAGTAGCTGGAATGTATCGATGCTTAAGCGGTATTACTGCTAGGACGGCCGAATATGGAGCCCTACAAGCATCCTCGAGCAAACGTCGCACTCTTTTCTTTCGACTAGGATTTTTTCCCAAATGGATTTTTTGCCAACAAGGTTTTTAACGAGGCGACATCCATGCAGTTATCTAGAAGAATTCAATGAACCTACAAGATTTCTTTCACAGTCAGCTCCACCATGAGATTAAGACGAACAAGGCTCCGATCGGGGACAACGTATCGGGTTGAGCTTGCAAAAAACAAAACAACATGTATCTACACCAGGCAATCAAAGGATATCTTTTCAATGCCATATTCTCCAAACAAGGAAATCTCAAGCATATCCCCAACAGGGGCCTCTCTAACAAAAACATCGCGAGATACTCGGAGACTTAACATCAGCGGTTCAATACCTATATAACTCCAGGTGTCAGAACTCCAGGATCATAAATCCCCTACAAGGAAACTCTGAGTTCACAAGAAGCGGTCTTCATGTTTAAACAACTTGATGACTCAGAGACTATCGTCATTCGCCATGCGCTGGAAAATCTAAAACTGTATGACCCCTAGCGGGCAGACTCATCGTAACCAGATCTATTCCACAAATACAAAGGCTGTAACACCTCAACACGCATGAAAATCCCAAAGTTCAAGTTATACGTCACATTTGTAAGAATCCCGAAAGGGCATACCCTTGGCGTAGACGCCTGGACTATCACTCGGGATCAAAATGGCTACGCCAAACGCACATGACTATGGTCAAAATGGTTGATATAGCCAAAATAACACTACTCGAGGACGCCCGACCGTCGCTAAACAAAATCGCAGGCCACTACTTCGAATACACTTCGGAAAGAACTGATTAAAACAGGCTTCCCTCAACAGGCAAAAACGAGCTTCGACCATGTCGGCTCCAAATCACAAAGGCTTCGAATCAGTCCACCTATGAGCTATTTACCTTTTGAGGTGCTTAAAATATCACTGATAACAACTTGAAATCACATTTCTTCAAGAACCGATGATGGGTCAGGCAAAAATCTTTCAAAAGATCTTAACGAGCAGAAAACAAAGCCTACAAAAAGCCCACGATCAAAAACAGCGTAAGAGCCAGTGTCACCAACTAAGTAAGCCTAAGGGCCACACATCGAAAGGTCTCTATGACCAAAAAGCATAAGAGCCATTGTCGCCAGCAAAATTGACAACTTGAGGATTAAAGTGAGCTCGAATCGTAACCCGATTCGGAGACTGGATCCAAAGGTGTTTTGTTCCGTTGATCAATGACTGAATATTCTTTGGCTTGTATCTTTCTCCAGAGATCGTCGGGCTAGTTTCAATGATAGTGGCCGACTGGAGGCCTGCTTGCTTGATTCAACCAAATTCTCAGGAGTATAAACCCTGTCGGTTCTTGTCATACCCTAAGCCACAACGGCTTCCCCAAACCTGACCTTGCCTTTCCTTTTTGCCTTGGCCGTGTAGTCTTAAGGTATTGCCTTTGTGTGGAATATGTTACTACCGATATTTCCACTGGAATCAGTGTGACCATATTTTCTCCAATCGGAGCAGGTTCCTTAAGCGGTAAGAATGTAACTTCAAAGGGTGTAGGTGTGTTTGCTGGTGACATAAACTCAACCTCAATTGGTGCTGGCATCTTTGCAGACAATGGTGCTTCAAATTAGAGTGGCATGGACATGTTTACCTTGTCGTCCCTAGAAGGCTGGATCTGGACCACAATCGGATTAAGGGTGACTACTGGCTTCTTTGGATCGTCGCCTTCTGTGATTAAATCGATTCATCCCTTGTGGCCCCAATCATCCTCTATCTCGATCATTTAAATGCCTCCACCCCTGTGGTTTGGCAGAGGGTTATTGTGGACATATGAAGCAGGCTCCTTTGCTACAATGATCTTGTTATCAATCAAAGTTCAAATCTTATCCTTCAGAGAGCGGCATTCATCAATGGTATATCCCTTCAGGTCGGAATGGTATGCACATGATTTATTTGGGTTGACCTATTGAAAAGGGTTTTTTGGGGCTATGGCAGGGATAGGGGTGACATAACTAGCAGCCTTGAGCGTTTCGTACAGCTGGTCAATTGTTTCAATAATGGCGGTGTATTGTTTGGGAGGTCTGCGGTCAAAATTTGGTCGAGGTCTAGGGAAGTTTTGACATAGGGGAGGTGATTGATAGTGGGATGATTGGGTGTTGTAGGCTTGGTAAACATGTTCCAGTTGGGAGTATTTAGGGGAAGTGCGCTGATATGCGGGAGGTGGAGCTGATTGATAAGTGGGTGGTGGAGTTTGGTAAGTGGGTGAGGGTGCTTAGTAATTTGGGGTAGGCTGATATGTAATTAAAGGTATTGGGTATGTTTGATAATTGATAGGGGATTTGGTCCTCTGTGCAACCATTATAGCGCCTACGCCCCTTTTCTTGGACGTGCCACCAGATTGTAAAGCCTTATTGGTAGCCTGCAAGGCTTTAAAGTTCGTGACCATACCTCTCTTGATGCCTTCCTCGATCCTTTCTCCTAACTTGATGATTTCAGAAAACTTGTGATTCTTGATCAGCATCAATCTCTCATAATACTATAGGTCTTGGGCCTGAACGAAGAATTTGTTCATTTTCTCTTCCTCTAAAGCAGGCCTAACCTTAGTAGCTTCTGATCTCCATTGAGTAGCATATCACAGAAGGTTTCTATGGGTTTCTTCTTCAAGTTTTGGATATAGAACACATCTGGTGCATTCTCCGTGTTGAACCTAAATCTGTCCATAAAATCAGATGCCATGCTGACCCAGCTTGACCACTTCTTCGGATCGTGGCTAATGTACCAAGATAAAGCGTCTCCCTTCAAGCTTCTCATGAAAAGCTTCATGCGAATCTTCTCATCTCTTCCCACTCCGACCAGTTTGTCACAATATGTTCTCAAATGGACCCTAGGATCCCCTTTGCCATCAAACATTTTGAACTTGGGAGGTTATTACCCCTCGCGCAATTCGACATCGGGCTATATGCAGAGATCTTCATAGTTTATTCCCTCGATTCCTTAGTACCTTCAATGCCTTGGATTCGGCTAGTCAGTTTTTTGAGTTCTTTTACTAGATTCTTGATGAGTGAGTCTTTATCCTCCGACTCGGGTATGCTTGAAATGGGTTGAGTAGAGTATGGCATATTTTCCACATAGATGGGGGTGTTATGGTGGGTGTGGAGATGGTCATTTGTGGAGTTCAAAGGTTTCGAGATGAGCAGTGGGTATTGTTGGAAGTGTGGGAAGTATTGCAGTGATGGTGAGGAGTGGGATGGTTTGGTTTTGGGATATTTTGTGGAGGTCTAGGGTTCTGAGTGCTTGAAAAATTCACATCTGGGGTGGTGAGGGAAAATTACAAGCTTGCCAAGTTCTGGACCTGATCAAGTTCCTTCTAAAATTTCAATAGTTTCTGCTCGAGTTGGGACGCACTTTCTTTGGAGACCTGAGTACCCTAAGTGATTTCAACCCGTTCAACCAAGTTTTACTTTCTAATGTTGCTCAAATCTTCCATCTTTCCCTTGTTCCTGTTTTTGATGTGACTAGGAAGAGGAGTGGGTGGAGGGCCCTTGGATCTTGTGGAATGTGATGACGATGCCAGAGTGCACGAACTAACCTTTGGGGAGGGGAATAAACAAAAGCAAAGACAAAAAGGTAACAAGTCAGTGATGATGATAAGAAAAGATGTTGCGATACTTAAACACATAGTGCGAGAATATAAATCGTATTCTAATTTGAGGAACCTCTTTGTGCCCGAGGTAAGACTAGCGATAAATTGAGTTGGAGAACTTATAATGCTAAATGCCTCATTTTATTGATTAAAAATAAGACGATTCCTAAAACGACACTAAATAACAGGAAATAAAATGTCACTAATGGCCATTGGCCTTATTACATTTCTTAAAGCAAAAGAATCCTATCTATTTGGTCACAGAAGGACCTTCCCCGGACTCGGCATCTTTGGCTCCATCGAATAGCATCACTAGCTCATGAAGTCCTAGCAGCAAGTAGGCTCTGGCCAGGTGTCCACCTTCGTTTCCTTCAGCATTCTGGAAGTCCTCGATCCTTTTGATGAATTTCCTTTCTAGCTCCACAAAACCCTGCTCTAAGTACTCAGTCGCTTGTTAGCACTGACAGCCATGTCTTTCCATCCTCCAATCAGCTTTTGGTTGTCTTCTTGAATTTCACGATGCTCACTTTGACATTCCCGAATCCTCTTGCGCAGTTGGTTGTACTTGACCTGCGCTTCAGCCTTTTCATCGATGATCCTATGACCTCGAACAAATCCGGGTTGACCTAGACCATTATGATTATCTTCTAACCAGCTTGAATAGTATGGAGTATAACCAGCATGGTACCTGTCTGGATCAATAGTGTCCCTTTCCATGAAGATTTTGCAGTGCCACATATGCTGAGCTTGAAAATTGTAAGGGCTATCATCATCTAAATATTCGGCCCGGAAGTGACTCATCTTGTCGACCCTTGGGATAACCTGCTTCCTTCCAGCCTGTCTCATAACCGGGAGAGGGACATAAGGGTAAATTCCCCTCAAACCAACCAATATCAGATACTGTGCATCCTAGGATTAGGCAATCTTAAGTAGGGAACCATTCGAACATCCATTGTACTTGGTCCTCTTTCAAATTTTCAAACAGTTCTACCCATCCTTTGGCATCTTCCGGCCGAGCAAACATGTTGGGCATGTAGTTCATCCTCCTTGGCTGATGGAAGGCTATATGATCGTCCCAGTCCCTACGCTAAATCTCCTATCTATACTCACGCTTTTGGAGGTGCTCCGTGAGCCAGAGTTGGAGTAGCAAGTTGCAATCCTCGAAGTACTTTGCTCCTTTTTGACATTTCTCCAAGGCCCGATACTTTTCCGCGATGATCATGGGCACTATGCTAAATGGTTACCCCTCGATTCCCTCCATTAAAGTTTTGGTGACCATGGCTAGCCTGGTATGGATCCTAGCCTTTTTCATTGGAAATATTATCATCCCAAGAAGTAGAAGACAAAGACAAAGACCCTTTGTTGGATATGCCCCAATGATGTGAGGGCAAACTAATCAGGATAAATACGGTAAGATTTGCTATGACCGTATCTTTCATACAAACAATCAAAGGGAATATAGGACTCCATCAAACATGTCAAGTCCGGATTCTTGTTTAGACCCATCATTTTGAGAAGACCTCTACCCTTGCGATTCTCTGGAATTAATAGACCCGGAGTTTCCCATGGTATACCAGCCAATCCTACTATTTCTTCTAGCAAAGGTGCCATTTCAATGTCCCCGAAGCGGAACATAGACCTATCGCCTTCCCAGAAGAGAGTAGCAGCTTCTATGATTTTGTTGTTGGGTTGGATTTTCAGAAGGAAAGGTAAATTTCCCAAGTATTTCTGGACGAGAGTCTCATCACTGGAATAAAGATCTTCTCACCAGCTTAACAACTTTGGGTGGATGTTGGTTACCATGCCGAATTTGGGGACTTCGTGCCTCATTTTCTGGAAGACAAAAGTGTTAGGCCCTTACCCCCACCAGAATCGACTATTAAATATCAATAATTGGCATAAAAGCCATTTAGTTCTCCAAATAAATGCACAAAACATGGTTGTGTCTGTTTGGGTTTCAAGGAAACCTAGTGGACCTGGACAAGTCTATCTTAAAAAGTCATTATGCGGACCACATAAATGACTCGGCTAGGTTTGACCATGATGCATGCACAATTAAACAGAGTAAGGTTTCTATGGGGTATTAGACTGGTACCCTTAAGCGGACAACTCAAGAGGGAAAGGCATGGAATCATCGACTACACCGTTGATCGACTAGTTTTACTGCAAATATGCCTTTTCCAGATTTAGGGAGTGATAAACAGAAGAGCGCAACCACTCATTATAAGCTTTGCTATGGTATTTGTTTAGCATGAGTTGAATATGATGTTGAAAGCATGCTTATGCAATAATTGACACAAATTGCCACGTATTTGCACATTCATAAAGTAATAACTACAACAGTTTCTCACAATTTACAACAGTATTAAAGGAAAGGGATAAAGGAAAGAAATAAAGAGCCAAGTCAGTTTCGTAGTAGAAGAAGGAATAAATACTTAAAGGAATTAAATAAGACATATAAAGTCACAAATAGCATGAAATGGTAAAAGCCTAAAAAAAAATCCCAAGCAGAGTTGCCATGCTGTCGTGCCCCCTTTTCTTGCGAAATCGGGTTTATTACATTTGGGAGGACAACTCGTTCCCTTTTGGGAATTGGGTTTGAATTGAAGAGTCGTCACCTAATGATTAAGTTCACTAGGACACTAAGAAGAATTTTAATTTATAAACCCAAAGATTGGGTAAGGGCTCGAAATTATCCCAAGAGGAAGGTGTTAGGCACCCCTCGAAATCTACTAGTGTGCTTCCCGACCATACTGTAATTGTGACTTTAAGTGCAAACAACAAGTAGACAAGTAGGGCTTCAAATATGAGGGGTTTTCAAATAATTGTTTCAAGTAATTGAAGTTATAGAAAAATTTGAAATTTGAGGAAAAAAAAGCAGTTTTGAAATTATAAAGGTAATAAAATAAACAAGTAAAGGGAAGGGGGTCCTAAGTTTATAAATAATATGGATCATCCCACACAACACCCGGTAACCATTTATATGCGTGGTGTTATCGCGTGGTCATCATATCCATATTTATCCTTTCCCACCTATTAAAGCGCGGAATAGTATTGTTTACTTATTACATGATATTACCCACCCCAATCCTGCTAGTCCCTGAGGCATTTGGGACTACATCCTAAAGGGAAGAGGTATGGGGTTTTATAGTTTTAAAAGGATAAAATTCTAAGACGACAATCAAAAACATATATGACAAGTATGGGGGAAAGCTCATAAACAAATAAATCTCAAACATGCCTCCTTAGATCAGAGAAAGAAAACATATAGTTTAGCATGTCTTGCACGTACTGATTAGGTCTAATTAAACTTAATAGCTAAGGCATGCTGATTTATCACGTATTTTCAGATAAAAAGTTGGAAGTAGACATGCCCGCTGGTTGTAATTAATAAAGACAGGCGCAGTTTAACTTTCATCATAAGGCTTGCCTAAGTGATAGACGAAAACCTATAGGCATGATATCTACAGATTTCAGAAATAAGAGTATGAACTGATTACAGATTGATTTAGCAAGAGGTTGCCCATTTTAACAATCGAAGTATAAATTCTGCAATTGATTGACAATATTGTCACTCAGAGGCGGCTGAAACATTTCAGACCTGATTATTAATTCCTATAGGCATGTTTTCTACGTGTTGTTAGCTTTAACCACTTGTGCAAACATAGTGAAGATGCAGAAATCCTATAACATGAATGTAAGTGCGATTGATTATTTAAGACCTATAAACACATTTGCCTAGTGACAGATGCATTTGCACGATTCAGAATGGCCTGCAGACATGTTCTCTAAATGCATGTGCGAGATCCAGATTTTTAGTAATTACAGACATAGTATCATATGAGAGTGCAGAATTCCTTATAGGCATGGTATCTGCATGAAAGATGATAGAGTCTTATAGGCATGATAACTATATGCAATACATAAGTCTTATAGGAATGATAACTATATGAAATGAAAAAATTCTTATAGGCATGATAACTATATGAAATGCATAAGTCTTATAAGCATGATAACTATATGAAATGCTGAAATTCTTATAGGCATGATAACTATATGAGATGCAGAAATTCTTATAGGCATGATAGCTAGATGAAAAGTGCAGGAATTAAAGATTCATATGGACAAGTTATCTACCCATATACATGCATGGTTACCCTCCCCTTCTCGCTAGCCATCCCCAATAGTTTTTACAAGTTATTATAGCCTAGAATGGAAAAAAGAAAAATTACATCAGAAATTAAAAGTACAACCAAGGGGAGCCTAATTCAGGCTCCTTGTCTGAAATAAGAGATGAACCAACTCTAGGAGATCAATGTTCAAAGACTTTCTCTCATTTAGATGTGTCAGAGTTCTCTAAGAGCCTCATATGGACTTCGGGCAGTGCTCACACCCAAGTGTGTAACTAGATTAGGGTATAGTGCAGTGTGGAAGGGCCAACCCTTAAGTGTCCAAGTTCAGAGGGAACTCAAGGTCCCAAGGCAAGGCTCACAAAAGGGGGGCAGAACTTAGTAGCTAAGATTTAATGTAAGTGCAGAGAGGGAATTCTGAAAATGGGAAAAGGGGAAGAGAATAGTTTAAAATCAGAATACATGAGGGTATAAGAGAGTGGGGAATTTGCAAGAACAAAAGAAGGGCAGGCTGATGGGCATACCTAGCAGTGGGATATGCTGGCATACCCTCCAGCCTGTTTTAGAGCATAAGACCTCATTGATTCAGAACCCAGTTCATGGACAAAAACTGATGTTGCCATTCCCTAAGTCACTACTCCAATAACACAGGAGTAATGTAATAGGGACCAAAGATTCACAGTAGAAACAGTAAGCATACTAAGTTACATATTGAAATCTACATGGACAGTAAAGTAGACATGCATATAAAGGTTGTAAGTAAACACATTGGATGATGACGCTGAAGCAAAAACAAGAACATACAAGTCTCAAGGAAACAAGTAAGAAGAAAGCAGTAGTCTTGTAAAGCCAAAGTGGAAACAGGCGGTCAGAATACTATGAGTTTAGAAGAGAATTGTGAGATTGTAAGTGTGAAGTCTAATCGTGTTAATCGTGTGTGCTGCGCAGAAAGGGTCGTGTCTTTTACATTGTAGAAAGCAGGTAGAAATAAGGCAAGAACTAGTTTGAAAAACTGATTTTCAATAAATTACACATGATTTCCCCATAATTAAGGGATTCAGATTTCAAATGGGTAAAACTAATTAAAGAAAGAGATTAATCAAACACTTTTCAAAGTAGTAAATTAAGGGCAAATACATAGAGGTTTATTTAAGGACAAGGTCTTAACAGAACACGGTTGTACCATTTAAGGAAAGAGAGTCAATTAACAGCCAGGAAATCATAAATCTAAAGATTTGGTATGAATGAACCAAGCCAGAAAGGTGGAAAAGGTTTTAACTTAAGGAGCATCAGTAACAATCAATTAGACCTATTAAAAAGAGATTCTGAATCAATCACTAGTTCGAAAACCTCTTTGAAGAAAGATTTATCACACATATAAAGCATACAGACATGTTTAAACATGAAAGAACCATCATGCAAATCAGTAGAAGAGTCTAGTTTAGAAGAAATTTAAAAGTTCAGAGTTGTATGTAAGCAAAAAAGTTCAGACTTAGTTAAAAACTCAAAAGTTAGTTTGAAAGATTCAAGGGTTCTAAAATAGAACCCTAGTTCAACCACAGGATAAAACCTCGGTAGAACCCCCAAATTCTAGGGTTTCCACCTCGAATCAAATACATAGATGAGGAAGAAAGTAGTCGAAACAGGCTCAGTGGTTTCTTTTAGAAACTCATGAGAACACATGCAAACACAGTGGAAGGTTCAAAGCAAACATAGTGAAGAAACTAATTCAAAGCATAATGAAAGAACAATCATGATAGTAGAAAAAACACGTTTTAAGAAAAGAAATCTTTCAGAAGAGACTTAAATAGGGTTCAGTAGAAGAGAAAACAATAAACGTTTAAGAACACAGTAGAAGAACACAAGAAAAACAGAAAACTATAGCAAAAGAATATATAGAAAAACACAACAAGATAAACATGTGAGAGCATGGTATAGAAACATAGTAGGAAAATGAAATATAGAAAGCACAGACGAACATGTGTGATAGAAAGGAAACATATGAGCATAATAGAGAAAAATACACACAAAGAAAAGGAAAAGAAAAGTCAGAGAAACATTTTAAGCATTTTAGAAAACCTAAAATCGAAAAAGAAGTGATTTTAAAAGTAATTTTGAAAGAAAGCTGGGGAAACCTTTTGAAAACTCAAATAGAGCATGGATACACAACAGATCTAAGAAAAATCGGAGAAAACCTCGAATAATTAAGGTTTCAGAAGAACCCTAAAATGAGAAAGGCTTTGAAAAGGTCCGATCTGAGTCGTAGAAGATCAGAATCAGGCTCAGAATACCAGGATACGCCGGAGTAAAGCCAGAGATGGCTGTAGAACCTTTGATTGTTGGGGATCTGAACAAACCTCGAACCTTCGAGTACCAAGTGTATAAGAGAAATAGGAGGTGAATATAATACTCCCATGGCCGGAGAAGCCATGGATTCCGGTGGTTTTGAGACGGGAGCGATTAGAGGCGGTTAGAGTTAAGGAAGGTTCGAGAGCATCTGAGAGAGCAGAGGGGTTTCAAGGCGGCGTCTCAGGGGAAATGGATTAGGGTTAGGGGGTTTGGGAGATCATAAAAGGTAAGGGTTAATCGTGGCCGTGATCAAAATGATCAACGGCCTGGATCAAAAGGGGAGCGGGGCGGGTTGGATAAATGGGTCAGGGGTCAGGTTAAATTAGGATTTAGGCTGGTCCATTTGAAATTGAAATTGGGTTAATTGGTAGGGGGTTAATTTAGGCCAAAACTGAAATGAAATAGGGCTAAATTTTAAATTGCCACTTTTTTCCCTTTTTATTTTATAAAAAATCGCAAATTATTTTAAATGTGCTAAATGAATTAATAGTATATAAATATTAGATTAAAAATACTAGAATCAAATTTGTAATTATAAACGTTATTAAATCTTAAAATAGGCTGTATGCAATTTAGCTTTACAAATGCCAAATCAATTACCTTAGCTATATATTGGTATAAATGCAAGAATACAATAACTGAACCAACAAAATGATAGTTTTTTGGGAATAATTATTGATTTTATACTGTTAAAACATGGTAATAAATTGGTTTTAAAATCTTTAAGAAATTAGAAAAAATAATAAAACACTTGGACATATATATATATATATATATATATATATATATATATATATATATTTGAAAGTATTTTGCATATAAAAGATATACGGGGAAAATTTAGGTATCAACACCGGGTACCTATCACGGCCATCGGTTTGGATCGTAACAAAAGTGATATCAGAGCAGCTCTGTCCTAGGTAGTCTACAAGTCGTGTCTAGTAGAGTCTTTTTTATGGTGTGTTGTGCACCACCCTTATAAGCATGAGGCTACAGGGAATTTAGGACTATCACTCTTTCTTCTTATTTTAGATATATGGTAGAGCTCAGTTGTAAGAGCTCAATTTCCTAAACTCTACCTTTTTCATAATACAATGATGCCTACATCCAGAAAGACGGTTGGTACAGGATATAGCTGTGAAAGAATTGAGTTAGTGGAACTCGATTTTCGCATCATTCCTATGATGGATAAATGTGAGGTCTTTAGTAGAACATGTGTGTATTAAGAAATGTATGCTTCTTGATAAGGATCCTTAAAGGCGAGAATATCTATTCACCCCTATGTTGAAAGACAATGTGAGATTTAGAAGATATAAACAAATTTCAACAAGTAAAAGAAGCAAGATGAAGAAGGGTGCGAGGTATCTAGTAGTGAAGATTATCATTACTTACCACTTAGAAAGAGAGATATAAGCATTTTGAGTTACCTTCAATAGTGACAGAGGTATGTACAATTGGCCACACTAATCTCAGTTATGCCATATAGGAGCTAACATATATGGTTTAAGAGAAGGATAGGATATTAAGATCCTGCTGGAGTTAGAGTAACCCGAAATGGTGGATGGATTGTTTGCGTTCGTTGACATTTCCGAAGTATATTAAAAAGGTGCTAATAGATCTCCTTGTGATATATCTAGATGGTACAATCTAGAATAGTACAGCTAGATATGAATACTAGAATGTGAAAAAAAATACAAAGATAGCCACTGGAAGCCTGGAAGAGATAAATATTACCATAGTGTGGTTCTCGTCCCTCGTAGAGAGAGAATGTTAAGAAATCCGAAGATCTAGAGGAATGAGCAAGGAGAGCTAAAAGCAAAAGAATGTCTTGTTCGAATTTCCAGAATAAAGTGATAGACATAATTGTTAGAAGGGAAATAAGAAGAGAGTTAATAAAGCTTTATGAGTAAGATATGATACATGGATGACAACGGTAGAAAAAAAATGATGACAGTATTACAGGTTCTACAGTCAAATGAAGGAAAAGAGAGGTGACATTCCTTGAGACAAAAAAATAGAATAGGCAATAAAGTCATATCCTCAATTCAAGAAATATGTTCGTGACTCCAACGCGACTATTAGAAGGAAAAGTTAGACCCCAGAGTAATAGAAATCAATATGGACTGCTGAGAAAGATAAACTAAACATGAATTAGGGCCTGAATGATTTGATAATGGTCGACATCATGAGAATTTCATATTACGTTCCGACGATAATAGAATGGACAACAGAAGGACATTTATGAGAAAATTGTATACGGTAAAATCGGAAGGTCAAATTTTCGATCATTACGACACTTCGTAAGCACGTTTTCGAAGGTTTGAGGCTATGTTCGAGATTTGCATCAGAGGAGTTCTCGATGTCCAACCTCAGGGTAGTGCTGATCAATGATCATGGTAAAAAAGTGGGGAGTTCCTAATGCATAAGATCAAAGTTGACAAAGCTTGCAAAGGAAACACTAGTGTGTACCAAACTAGTAAGTAGCTGCTCCAGATAAGCTTCTTTGTAATAGTCACTCATGTACTAGGATGTGAATTCCCTCCTTATATATAAAGGGGATCGAACATACAATATTTTGGATTAAATACAAGAACATTCTCTTTGCTCTCCAACTAAAACACATTCTCTTGTTCTTATTACTTACATTTATTGCTTATATCCATTGTGTTCTATTTATTGTTCTTCATTTATTGCTTGTTATTGATCATAAAGAGCCACCATAGTAGCTCTCATAACTGCTAATCCCCTCTCGATTTCCCCTAGTGAAGCATCTGACACAACTTCGAGGCCCGTACATACCAGCTCGAGGCTCCGATTTCTAGCCCTTCGGTTTGGTCAGTGTACCATATACAAGCTCTTATCTCATTTACTAATCTCTTGCTTAGCATTTATTGCCTAAACTACTAGCATAAAAATAGATCACGTATTTTAAGAACCACAAAATCAAATCTAATTGTAATTATCAGTTTCAAGGTAAATAGTCTGGCGCCCACCGTGGGGCTAAAAATAATAGTGATTGTTTTCTTGCTATTTTTTTATATAACGCGGGTTATCTTTCACACTTTTTCTTGCCCAAGATCTCTGATTTCAGGTCAAAATGTCTAACTCAGTAAACGCACGTGAAATTAACAATCTTGAGGACCATGGAGAAAACGTTGTGTCTATTCCAAGTGTTGGTGTACTACCATGAAAACCTGGGGACGCGCAAGAACTAATTCCATTGGACGCGATATCGCATGATGCTCAACACGTTGAAATACGCTCCCACACCAACAGGAACATACACCAAAGAGATAAACCAGAAGCTCAGAAAAACCTTGGCTAAGGAAGAACAGGAAGTTAGCCTTCACGTTATTTTTGAAATGTTACAGGCACAACAGCTGGTGATTGTTCAGCTGCAGAGTCACCGAAAATCCCCCAGCACGGCAGTACCGAAAATAGCTCCCCAAGCCGAGCAGGTACTAGAAAGATCAAACAAAAACGGGTCAGCAGCCGACCCTTCCATCATAAAATTGCTCGAGGACCTCATAAAGATGGTCAAATCGGGCGAGAAGAATATAGAAGCCAACAACAAGAAGGTGGAGATCTACAATTCTAAGGTCAATCAAATCCCGGGCGCACACCCGGTCCTAAAAGGTGTCGACTCTAAGAAGTTCGTGTAAAAGCCATTCATATAGGAAGCGGATCCAAAACCCATCCCAAAGAAGTTCAGTGTGCCTGACCTTCCAAAGTACAATGGAACCTCAGACCTTAATGAGCACTTCACTACTTACACTTGTGTAGTAAAAGGCAACGACCTGAAGGATGATGAGATCGAATCTGTCCTATTGAAGAAATTTGGAGAGATGCTCTCAAAGGAAGCAATGATGTGGTACCACAACTTAGCCCCACACTCGATAGATTCGTTTGCCATGCTGGCAGATTTATTCATAAAGGCACATACTGGTTCCACCAAGGTAGCTACAAGAAAATCCGACGTCTTCAAAATCAAGCAAAGAGACAACAAGATGCTTCGAGAATTTGTATTTCGCTTCCAAATGAAAGGGATGAAACTACCTCCGGTCTTCGACAATTGGGAAGTACAGGCCTTTACTTAAGGTTTGAAAGAGTAGAGCTCGGTGGGTTCGAAATGGTTGAAGAAGAACTTAGTCGAATATCCCGCCATGACCTGGTCGGATGTCTACAACCGATACTAATCAATGATCAGGGTCAAAGACGACTAATTGGGAGCCCCCTCGGGCTCGGTATGTCCTAACAGGCTTCCGACGAAGAAGCC
Source organism: Nicotiana glauca (assembly GCA_026770625.1). Lineage (NCBI taxonomy): Eukaryota > Viridiplantae > Streptophyta > Magnoliopsida > Solanales > Solanaceae > Nicotiana > Nicotiana glauca. Next base: position 51,587 of record MU723795.1, read on the forward strand.
AAACCCAAGAAAAGAAAGATACCAAACATACACTGAAGATAGGAGAAATGCCCCAAGGCTAAACATACCCCGCAACGATCGAAGGCTAGATCGAGGTCAGAACCCTCAAGGACTTTTTAGCAGAGTTGGATTCGATGGGCACACAGGGCCGATGGAGGTACCACACCTATTAGAATACAACTTCAATATCGACATACCAGACATCATATTCTTCCATCGGTAAAATTAGAGACACCAGGTGGCCAAGACCTGTACAATCAGATCCTTCGCAAAGGAATAAGAACTTAGTGTGTTAATTTCACAACACACATGGTCAAAAGACTGAGGATTGACGACAACTCCAGGAAGAAGTAGCCCGACTACTCAGAAAGGTCACCTCCGAGAATTCCTCACCGACAGAGCCAAGAATCAGTTCTGGGAAAGAGAGGCGACCAAGAAGAATTAAACAAGCGAGCCACAACATGTCATCCACATGATCTTCGGAGGTATCGACGCTCCACAAGAACCCATAGTCAGGAGAACAAAAATTTCCATCACCAGGAAAAAGCGAACTCGAGGCTACATACCCAAGGACACCCTCACGTTCAGTGATGAAGACCTCGATGCTCTATCTCAGCCCCATAACGACGTATTGGTAATTTCCTTTCTTGTAAATACATTTCATATTATGCGTGTGCTTGTAGATCCAGGTAGCTCGGGAAACATCATCAGGTCGAGGGTGATGGAGCAGCTCGGACTGCTCAACTAGATCATGCCTGCCTCTTAAATCCTCAACGTATTCAACATGGCAAGCGAAATGACCAAAGGATAAATCACTCTCCCAGACAACATTATTGGCATGACCCAAAATGCCAAATTTCATGTCATCGAAGGAGATATAAGGTATAACGCCTTGCTCGGAAGGCCATGGATACACTGCATGAAGCAGTACCATCCACCTCCACCAAATAATGAAGTTCCTGACAAAGGACAGGATAAAAACCATCTACGGAGAATAGCATGCAGCAAAAGAGATGTTTGCGGTGCACGATGTGGCACCTTCACCAATACCTCCATCGTCGAAGGAGACAAAGCATAAGAAAACGGTAAAATAGCAATCACACGCTATACCATTGGTTACACCTGACTAAAATAAGTAACGAACCGTACCGCATCCTCAAAACAAATAATCGAAGCACATCAAGGCTCACAGCATCGCCGATACTAGGGTATTGTTATCTCCCTTTTTTCGTTCAGGTTCTGCTCTAACCATATAAGCAGGCACTCGATCGATGCTGCCAAAGAGCTTCCCAACATGAAGGCCTTAGGTTTCGAAAGCATGCGTTACTCTTTTCCTTCGATCGGGTTTTATCCCAAGAAGGGTTTTCACCGAAAATGGTTTTTGAGGCAACATCTTTATGCTACCTAAGTAAGGCTCAACAAGTATTCAAGGCTTCTCTTCAATCAACCTCGAATACTGAGGGGCATTCCCCCCGAAAGGTCACCTCCCCATATAAGCCAAAATGTGCTGAACAGGGTCTCGATAGGAAAATGATATACCAAGCCAAATGGTCGAACAAACTGTGCCCGTATAGAACAACCGAGCCCTAGACAGCGAAGACATGTATACTTATGCCATGTAATCAAAGAACATTTTCCCCTCCATCAAAACATTTTGCGTTTCAAATAAACTCGCCATTTCTTACAAAAATGGTTCCAAACACTTGGGGATTGGAACCTTGAACACTCAGGAATCGGCATCCCAAACACTCGGAGACTAGTGTAAAAACTCAAAGCTAAGCCCTCAAAAGGGCAATATTAAGATTGCAAGAACGGTTCCAAAAGCCAAAAAAGGTCCCAAACACTCGGGCATGGGCATCGAATACTCAAGGCTATATGACCTCTGCGTCAAAAACTTCGAACTCATAAACCCTCAATGAGGTAATACCAAGTTTACAGGGAATGGCTCCCGAGCCATGAAATTATCGATGACTTGGGGACTGCCGCCAACCGCCACCCCCATCGATCTGTTAAAACTCGAGGCTATAAGGCCCCATGCGGGCATCCTCGAATGCCTATGACCTTCATAACGCGATATCAAATATATAAGACCTTCATACGGAAATATCAAATCTGTAATACCTCAAGCAAGGCATGAACCATACTTGTACCAAGTAACAATATCTATAAGACCTCAAGCAAGGCATGAACTATACTTGTACCAAGTAACAATATCTGTAAGACCTCATGCAAGGCATGAATCTGATCTTAAAGTTAAGGCTATATATTGAACTTGTAAGACCCTTAAAAGGCATACCCTTGATATAGACGCCTAAACTATTTCACTCGGGGACTGAAAGGCTTCGGCCAAACACAATAACTACGGTCACAAGGTTGTACCAGCTGAACTAACGCTACTCGAGGGTGCCGAACTGTCACTATAAAATCGCAGGCCTTCAATTACATCGAATGTACTTCGAAAAGAACCGGTTAAACATGCTACCCTCGACATTGGCAAAAGAGCCTCGACCATGTCAGCTCCAAACTACAGGCTTTGAGATACTAAGCCACTGAGCCAAAACCTCCCGAGGTGCTTATTCACTGCTATATAACAACTCACAATCTAGATTTTTATGGAACCGTTAAAGAGTCAGACAAACTCAATTTCAAAATTCCTCAACAAGGGAAAAGTAAAGCCTACATTAGAGGTCGTACCAACATAATGCGTAAGAGCCACTATCGCCAGCCTATGTAAAAGGTCGTACCTGCCTAAAGAGTAAGAGTCACCGCTGCCATGTCATGCCCCAAACTTGAGGGACATGACCGGCGCTCGACCGGGTATCCCCAGTCAAGCGGACCTAGGTGCCTTTCCTATCCCACGTATTACCCCACATCTTCCATTACTTATTAGCCAAGTGAAATGACCATACGA
>MU723795.1:59238-76865 GCA_026770625.1 Nicotiana glauca
GAATGCGGTCCGCATATTGGACCGCGGAACTGACCCCAATCACTGAACATCTCTGCCTGGGTATGCGGTGGAAATGCGGTCCGTATTTTTATTATGCGGTCGCATAATGGACCACATTTATAACATCAGCTTAGACTAACTCTCTGATTAACTAATGGACCGCATTTTCAACTTCAATTTTGGCAATTCTTCTGCTTCATTCTGCGGCAGAAATGCGGTCCACATAGCTGATATGCGACCGCATTCTGGACCGCAAAAATGGAAATTTTTTGGAAAATTGATTCTTTTGATTTTTAAAAGCTTAGATCACTACCAAGGGTCCGAACCGCGACGAACTACCCATTCCTAGCACATATTCAGAGTCGACACCACGAGTTACTAAGTTTTGAGACCAAAAATTATTTACGGGGCCTTACACGCCAACTTATATAAAAGTCACACTAGCCTAAAGCACAAAAGACTCTGCCGCTAGCTTATGTGAAAGGTCGTACCGACCAAACGCGTAAGAGCCTAAGAGCCAGCTTTTAATAAAAAACGTAAGGGTCAATAAGCTCAAGTTGAAATCCGACCTTGAGACTGAACCCGAAATAGTTAACAAAATATGCCTAAGAGCAAAAGCATAAGAGCTTAAACGTCGACTTATACAAAAGGTCGTACCGACCAAACACGTAAGAGCCTGCGGGCCAACCCAACGAGCCTCAGGGACGTACTACAAACCTATGGGTTATTTTAACTCGAAGACCAGTTCGTCTGGCTAATGGCTCATAAACACCAAAAAAAAGTACATGAAAAATGAATCAACAAGGCTCCCTTTTGTACATATATATGACAAAATACAAGCTCCATTTACAATGTTCTTTGAAAGCACTATATAAAGAATCAGAAAAGGAAAATCCAATCTACGTCCCCCTTGGGGACTACAGCCCGTCGGCCCCTTCCTTGCTATCCTTGGTTTCAGACAGAAGGGACGTAGCATCATGTTCGTCCGCCTTTGCCTGCTTCACTTCTCCCGAGAGGTCAAAGCCCCTAGCATGGATCTTATCGAGGGTTTCCCCTCGAGATTTGTATTGACAATATTCCTTGCTCATGATCTCATGGTCAAGAGCCCTTCCCAGCTTAGCTCGAACATTTGTAGTGTCCTTCAACTAGGCCGCCACTTTCTTGTCAGCCTTAGTTCGGCTCATTACGGCTTCGACCCGGGCATCCACGAGTTCGGCCTTTACCTTCTGAAGCTCAGACTTGAGCCTTAATATCATGTCCTCTTGGACCAAGCTGTTCTCACGATCTACACAAAGTTACACTTTAAAGGCGGATGTTTTGGACAAAGTGGCCCTTTCTACAACAACCTGAGCATCCACCTGAGCCTTCAATTCATCGCGCTGACACTTAATTTGGGAAATTTCACTCTCAAGGCATTCCGACATCTTCTGCAACTGGAATAAAACAAATATCAGCCTTTGGGATATAAAAGGGAACACACACCCCTTGGAACAAATTTACCTGCTTTTCAAGGTAGCTTTCATAGTTCAGGCTTTGACTCACCTCATACTGCAAGTGTGCGAACTCAGCCTCCTTGTCATCGCAAAGGAGCCTAAGGTATTTCTCCCCATACAAAGCTTTCTGCAGCCCGACCTCACAATGAAGCTGCTTAGATTTGAGCTTGTTTAAAGCCTACGAAGGGAAAACTCAATAAAAGAATAAAAGATGCAAAAAGCAAGGAATCAACACAGCCAACCAAAAATCAACTCAGAATAGAGATGCTAAGCTTCATCAAAAGTCGAGTGCACATCCGCTAGTCTGGTTCCATTAACCTCAGTAAAACCACTCGCAGTCGGGACATGGTCACTCGATACATGCGATTCCCGACCTTGAGCACCCCTCGAAGTACCTTCGGCGGAAGGAGAAGCCGATGAAAAGAAACCTTGTTCCTCACCTGGGGCACTGCAGGCTCAGCTGATACATCCTCTCTAAGCCTCCAGGCTGGACTCATCCTGCTATAAGCATTGTCACTCTGTGGAGACTCTTTTCGTTTATTATTATTATTCGACCCCGAAGCTAAAGATTCTCCCCCCTCTCCGGAAAGGCACGATCTCACCTCAGAGTACCCGCTAATACCTACAAAGACAAAATCAATACGCTTAAAAAGGGAATATTTCTAAAGAAAGAGCAAAATCACATAGCATGTACCATGGTTTTTTGCCGCCATCTACCCTTAGACATATCTCGCCACTTACGACCATCATAGGTTGAATGGAGCACCAACTTTTGAGCCCTATCGGTCATGTCAGGGACCTCATAGGGCATCCATGAAATTGCTACAGAAAGGGAATGAAAAGCACGTTTATGGAGCTCGCCTTTGCCATGCACAAAACAAGCAAAGCAAAAAAGATACAAGTGTACCACTTACGGGCAAAATTCTATTCCTCGGGAAACAGCAGGAACTCCATCAGGATAATTTCAATAGTCCATACTCGGATGAATTGGCTCATCTACCCCCAACCCCCATCTTTTTCATTATCAATGATGAAAGGCCTAATGGATCGACATTGTAGGGTTAGCAGGCCTTAATGGTGAAAAGGGCGGTACAACCTGATAAGATGACTGAGTGTAAAATTGAGCCCGACTCCCTCCATAATAAATCATATCATCAATACTATACGCCAAAGCGACTGGTGAATCTGAGCCAAGGTAGCCCGTTATTTCTGATAAAAATAGAGTACAACCCTATCGAGGGGGCCCAACGTGAAGGGGTACGTGTATACATTCAGAAACCCCTCGGCACGGTCCATAATTCTCTCTTCTGGGGAAGGTACATGCAGTATTACTTTCTCACCCCATCTGCAATCTTTTCTCACTGACTCAAGATACTACTCTTCTATCAGAAAGGTAAGATTTGAAGCATACTCCTAATGCTAGACATTTTATTTTAGGAAAACTCCCCCTCGAAGCAAAATGTCCTAAAGGCAGCTCGCTTGACTATGCCGATGCACCACCAACTAAGCAGGGATCAGAGGTGGAACTCCCTTCTCCTTGCTGGATGAATCCTGGCATAGCAACCATAACTATGGCAAAGTCATAGAACTAGGGCAGAAAATCTGAGCAAGGATTCCCAAGTGAAGAACCTAACACTGAGAAGAGAACTCTATACTCAGGATAGCGGAATTCTTAAAAAAGATAAGACAAACATATATATAGAAGCAAGGTTGAATATCTGCCCACCTTAAAGGCCAGTTAAAAATACTGGCTAAGCCACTATCACTTTGGGAAGACATACCGGTGTGATCTCCTAGGTTGACTATGCGGTCGTACGGTATTTTGGGAATAAAAAAACCTCCGCATCAACAAGTCTCCAGATGGTACCCGATCTCGAGGACCTTTATCAAAAGGAAGACAAGCTCTAAGGATCCCTTGACATCGTTACAAGCCTCGAGATGGTACCCGATCTCGAGGTCCTTTATCGAGAAGAAGATAGGCTCTAAGGAACCATTGGTATGATTACAAGCCTCAAGATGGTACCCATCTTAAGGACCCTTGTCAAAAAATAAGGTAGGCTACCAAGAGCCGTTGGTATAACTAGAAGCCTCGAGATGGTACCCAATCTCGAGGACCTCTGTAAAAACAATTAGTTCTAAAAACCTACTCATATGGGCTTGACTTTGAGGTGGTACCCTACCTCAAGGATTTCCACTATTGCAAGTGCGAGTCATTTACCCGATCATACGACTCCCAAGCTACCTGTTCCTGAGCCATGTTTCACTTAAAAATTGCTGATAAAACCTTAGGGCTTTTTCTCTCCTTCAGGTCAAATAAAACTTCCTCTCAGTTACTGTAATATAGGGGCTATCTGAACCAAGACGAACCCTCATCTGGGATCTATTTGCAACACCTTAACATTATCTTCACACTAAGTTCAAAGCAAGTTTTCAGGTCGCCCGAGCTTGAGCGAATTCTCACTCAGGGACTGCTTTCAAAAGCCTAAAGTCTATCTTTATTCTCGAACGTATGAGCAACTTCCCCCTCGAGGACTATTGACGAGTCTGAAAGGCTAGGTTTTGTTCTATAAATTCGAAGCCCTATTCTCACTCGGGGTCTCGGCGTCCTATGCTTGTGTATTACTAACTCGGGCTCAGTCCAAAGGATGACAAAGGGCTCCACAGGGTATCGTACTAATCAATCAGGAGCCGAGGGAATACCTGCACCCGGGCCCGATATTCAGGTCAATCGATAGAGTCATGCACTCAAATTCTTCACAAATGCAAATAATGGAAAATCAAACATAAATTAGAGACAAATTGAAGAAACTTCTTTGCATTAATAAACGTTGAATAATAAAATCCCATAAAGGGCATTACACGTGATTACAAAAGCCCACGAAGGGTCTTTACATAGAATCGAAGAAGCGAAAGTAATAGCTCAAAGTCTAAACTACTCTCAAGGGCACATCCTCGGGAGCAATTCCTTCAAGAATTGTTTCTTCGGGGCCTCACATCGACCTTCCAAACAACATCTTCAAGGATGAGGAAGAAGCAGAAAAAGATGAAGAAGTGACTGGGTGAAAAATTTGGTAAGTATGGGTCTCGCCAATGCCACTATTGTGAATCCACTTCTTGAGACGTTGAGCCGGTGCGGGATGCAATAGTTAGTAGATGGCACCACCTAACTCCACGGAAAGCAAAATGAGTGAAATGTCGCACCAGGTAGTTAAGAGAGATGAGTAGAAGTTCATAGTCAGTATATCCTTTAATGCGAGGATAATTTGAGATTCCTCTCTTATTATTTTTGGCCAACAACAACAAGAACAACAACAACAAACCACTGTAGTCCCACTTAGTAGGGGAAAGCCCTGGGGAAGGGTCATGGCATAGCTGATGAAAACATTGCTATATGGCCTTATGGCCACGGTTTTACGCATAGAAACAAGTTTGGATGAGGATGAAAATAAGAAAGGAGTAGAAGACCAATGGAATGAAGTTTGGGTTCAAGAAAGCCCCCATTTATAGGAATATGGCAGCATAACCAACGACAATCAATGATTTTTTTGGGGGACATAAACGACGGCACAATCAATACCCTTTTTGAGAAACGTATCTACAGGGACAATCAATGATTTTGGGAGACAGATTGGCGGCGGCATTATTACTTTGGAAAAAAATAGACTAACAGCATAATGAATGTTCCTAGTAAAGACACCTCGATGGGACATCTCAATTATCGCAAAAGTTGATGTCATATACATGACATCATTACAGGAGGCTCGAGGAGATCGGTGTTCGAGCCGTTTCTTATCATTTTTATCTGAGAAACGTGGTGATTATCTGTATATGGTAATATCAGAAGGTCCAATTTTTGGTCATTACGACACCTCAGAAGCACATTTTTGAAGGTTCGAGGCTATGTTCGAGATTTGCGTCCGAGGAGTTCTCGACGTCCAACCTCGGAGCAGTGTCGATCGATGATCATGGTAAAAAATGGGGAGTTCCCAAGGCTGTTTACCATGAAAATGGTAATGATAATTAAATTTGTAAAATGGGACTCTAAAAATACGTGATCTATTCCCGAGCTAGTTTGTTAAAGCAGTTGTAATATGAAACTTAATGATGGAGCACAAGCTAAAACGAGATAATGGTCGAACTGAAGGGCTTAATACCCGGATGTAGGCCTAGCCGATGGGGATTTCGAGGTCGAGGTCGAGTTATCAATGATAGTCGAGGATTGTATAACAGTTTAAAATATAATCAAACAAGGCTCTTTATAGCCCAAAACTAAGTTATATGATAAAGAACATATATAAAGCTATGAATATCGAGGTATCCTTGGGGTAGTGAGAGCCAATAAGTGTAGAAAGAAGAGAGGGAGAGAGGGAGACAGAGAGAGAGAGAGAGATATTATTGCACTTGTGGAGAAATGGAGCAACATCAGTGCTTTACAAGGTAGGGTGAGTCCCCTTTATATAGGAGGGGAACTCGGTTACAAATACATGTGTATTTAGTTACATAATAGGGAGATGGGTTGGCTTGATGCGATGCCTCAGCGTAGGCTCTGGATAGGCCGACCCTATCAGACTTAGCCGTGTGTCTTGGGAGCTTCCCTATTTGCCCAAGCCTCAGCCTCCGTGTGGCCTCAAGTCGGGGCCTGACAAGCTTTGAGGGAGAGGACTAAGTTGTGGCTTTATGTCCTTGGGGTCTCGAGGCACTTCCCCCAGAAGGCTTGATAGCGAGAAATCATTCCCTCTGATTTCACCGCGTACAGATAGTCTCCACGTTTCTTAGAGTGAAGGCGAAGAGAAATGATAAGAAATGGTTCTGAACCCTTGCTTCTTCTAATTTTCTTGGATACCAGACATTGACATGCATTACATGTACCATTCCTGCATATTCCGGCATTGACTATAGTGGTTGGCTTCCTTCAATATACCCAGGATGAATTTATAAATACTTGTCTCTCCCCTTTCAGATTCCCTGTTGTGTTTAAAACCCTCAGTGAGGTTTGCTTCCCCTCGTTTTCATTCCTTCTCTGGAACTCAAGCGCTCCCCTTTTCCTCTTTTCCCTAGATTCGACCAAGGATGACGAACATTACAACTTCTACTTCCTAGAAGGATGCTGGCTCATCCTCTTCATTTTTCTCTCGGGGTAAAGCGGCTACTCCCCCCATGTGTTGAGGAGTGCATTCCGGGACCTTTTATGATGACCTCTGATTTTAGGGTCGAGAGGCCCTCCCCGAAGTCAGGGTACTGTGAGCCCGTGACTTGGTATATTAGCTCTATAACAAACATCAAAAAAGTGAAGGCGGACTGCTGTTGGGGGGATTTTGTGCTTGTGGAGATCCCCGCTCAGGATGAAGATATTATGGCTCACAAAGCTGGCTTTCTCAGTATGTATACCTATCTATTTTCTTTGGGGCCGGTAGGGCCGGTAGGGCCGTCCTCGCCCTTGATTGACCCTGTGATTCTTGACTTCTGCCGGAGTTACTAGGTGACCCTAGGTCAGGTCCACCCTTTGTTCTGGTGTGTGGTATATATGATCAAGCACTATTCGAGTATGATAGAGGGAATTCCCTTCACCTTAAACCATTTGATTCAGATATATAACCCTCGCTTGCTTTGCGGAGGTTTAAACAAGCTTCATCGTCGAGCTTCGAGGTCCCTTTTTGCACTCACTGTAGAATTAGAGGATGATGTGTGGTTAGCCGATTCATTCAAGTGAGGACATCTGATTTGATTCCAGTGGAAAAGATGTTGCTCCTTGAGGAATGGAACGCTGGGCGTAAGTAGTTGTGGTGCCCTTGCCCCGTTTTTTTGTAACTTTTCTTCATGCATCTGACTGTGTTTTCTTGTCCTTTTAGCTGCAATGATCTACCTCGGCGCGGTGATGGACCTTCGGGATTGGGTCGGTCGTCTGCACTCAATCTGCCCATATATCGATCAAGCATGGCGAAATTTATCTCGAGCTCGGTGAGAGGCTGGAGGCACTGGTAAGCCTAGAGTCTTGATGCACTCGTGCATTCTGGCGTATCTTGTCGTTAGTAGCTTTCTCTCCTTCATGCATTTGACATCTGCATCTATCCAGGTCTGAGAGGAACCCTACCGATGAATGAGGCACCGCCTATTGGAGGGGATACTCAGATGCATGGAGAGGAGAGGAGGAGGTAGGAGAACCCACCGGTTAAGCTGCCAGAGTCCAAGAGGATCAGGGTGAAGGGTTTTGAGGTTGACACTTTGGCTCCAATATCCAGGATGACAAAAAATCCTTGTGTTGAAGGTGAGGGGGAGAGTAGTTTTTCAGCCGTTTTTTTGAAAGACGTATGAGGTTGATTGGTCGTCTGGCCATAGGAACAAATGTTTCCAGATATGGATCCGATGTTGACATGGCTCGGGTTCATCGTGGTGAGGCAATGGATGTGTATCGAGTACTGACCTCAATTTAATAGGAGGCCAGTGTTCTTCTTAGATCGGGGTGCCCTTGACAGTTAGTTCATAGAGGCCTCGAGCTAGATCCTAGGATGAACCAAAGACGGAGATTCAGGTTAACCCTTCTAGCCCATTGGACATTGGTGCTTCCCCGAAGTGGGATATCTTTCCATCTTGCGGTATGCAAGAGGAATCTTGCAAGGAGCTTTTTGTGATGGGAACACTGATCAAAGGTGGAGGTATAATCGGAAGGCTAGCGATCATTCTTGAGGGCCATTCCGAGGGTGACAATTTATCTATTTTTGGCGAGATGGGCAGGCTTTGCGAGTAGGTAACTTCACTTAGCATCATTTTTTGTTTTGAGCTGCTTCACCCCTTTATCTTCTTAACTCTTTTATGCAATTTTAGGCCGAGGAACTTTATAACTAGGTCCTCTCCCAATGTGAGGATGAGGTGAGTCATCGTGAGCGCAAGAAAGCTTTCTTCACTGAACATGTTATCTATCCCTTTCCCTCACTACCCTTTGAGCCCTTGTTGAATTTTGCCGCTTTTAACCCTTTTGCCTTGAGTCGTGCAATTGTAGAAGGAGAACACCTTGCTGAGAGGGGAGCTCAGGCTACGGATGCTGAAATCTCCGAGCTTAGCCGGCAGATAAGCGCAGTGTCTTCTGAGAGGGACAACCTTAGGGAGAAAGTTACCTCGATTGAGTGCCAGCTTCAGGATTCAAGGGAGGATAACGGCAAGTATAAGGGCCTTTATTCTGAGTTGGTGGTTGCATTGCTCTGGATCAAAGCTGAGGATGAGGTGCTTGCATAGAGAGGTCATTCGAGGGGGCTGGCCCGACATTACCTCGAAACGTGGGTCATGCTTAGCCAGTTTCTCAAGGGCTACCTATTGAGGGTGCGTTTGAAGGTAGCTCGAGCGGGGTAAAAAATGCAGGCCGATCCCTGGAGAGGTGGGATGCCATCGAGAAGGGGCATTCGCAGGACCTATAATCGCCTGGATATGACCCTTCGAGGCCGTTGGTTCGGCAATAAATTAGGGCCTGCTTATCTTTTTCTATTGGTCTCTCTGTTTGTAGCACTTTTTTAGTTCGGTATTTGTATGAGGAGAATTCTGCAACTCTATTTCCCCCTCTATTTGATTTTATCAATGATTTGGCGAATAAAACCTCAGGCCTGTAATATAGCCCTGTAGCCCTTTTGGGTTGGCTCAGGCAAAAGGGCATTTTGCGTTTGGGCATTTTGTAGTTTTGCTACTTTGGGTCCAGTCTCCGAGTTGTGTTGCGACTCGAGCTTTAATTTACCCTAGAGTTCTTCCCTGCCTGCATGGGTAGAAGGCGATAGCCTTTCGTGATTTGGGTCGAAATGACCTCATGGGTGGGTAGCTCGGAGGCTTCACTCGGATGGCGACAATGGCGTTTATCTCGTGCCTTTAGGCATGTTGTGGTTTAACTTCTTTCGGGTCCAGTCTCTTAGTTGTGTTGCGATTTGAGCTTTAATTGACCCTTAAGTTGTTAGTTTTGGCTGGCGACAGTGGCTCTTATTTTTTTGGTCATAGAGACCTTTTGATATATGGCCCGTAGGCTTGTTTAGTTAACTATGGCACATATTTCTATCCTTTCTTTGCTACAGAGTTCTGATGCACACAAGAATGCCTTGTTAAGAGTGTTGAGTGAGGCATACGTACCAAGTAACATCACCGGTAGAGAGATGGCAAGCATGGTAGGCCAGGTGTTGGAAAGTCATAAAGTCACTTTTCACAAAGACGAGCTGCCACCAAAGGGGTTGAGTCACAACAAGGCATTGCACATCACCATGCAGTGTGAAGATTATTTTATTACAAGGATCATGGTTGATGCGGGGCCCAGTCTCAACATTTGTCTGTTGGTAACACTCAAGACATTGGGAAAAAGGCTTCATAAGATCAAGGACGGGGCCATCAACATCAAAGCCATCGACGGATCCCAAAGGTCTACTATTGGGAAAATTATCTTGTGTTTGCAAATGGGGCCTACTTGGTTTTATGTTGATTTTTAAGTGATAGACGTGCCAGCGTCCTACAATCTGTTGTTGGGACGACCATGGATTCACGCCGTTGAGGTCTTCGCGTCAACACTATATCAGGCAGTGAAGTTTGAGTGGAATCACCAAGAGGTGATCATTCATGGCGACGGTAGCGATCCCATATATAGTCGGCAGACCATCCCAGCAATCGGAGGAAGAAGAAGGATAGGCGGAGAAACTTACCACCATATCAAGCAAGTCAACGTCGTTGATAAGGAAAAATGGTGGGACAACAAAATTAAAAGCATATTGAATTGGAGCGGGTATGAACCTGGCAAGGGACTTGGCAAAAACCTCCAAGAAATCGCTAAGCCCATCAAGCTCAAGAAACATGGCACCACCTTCGGATTGGGGTATGAGTATACTTGGGAGGAATTCAACCACTGGTCGCCACCATGGAGCGGTCCTTACTATCCTTTGGAGCAACCAATACCCCGTTTGGAGCAGACTTTCCAGCCAACCGAGGTCATTTACGGTTCAGAAGAGGAGGAAGCACTTGCAGCAATGAGGAATTTGTTCTTAGAAGACGATGATATGGACTGTCATGTCATTTTTGAGGAGGAGGGGAGGAAGGCCCTTCCATACAGGCTGCACGTAGAGTAGCACGCCTCAATAACTGGACTATCAGAACCACCAGAGCTCAGCGAGCCTCGGGGTAGCAAGGCTGAACAAGCATCATGCGCAATTTTATTTTACTAGTTTACTTTCCTTTCGTATTTTTGTTTTTTGCAAGAAAGAGCTTTAATGTTCAAAAAAAAGTTATGGAATTTATCAAAGCATTTCAGCTTTCTTATAAATCTTAATCTTATTATTTTCTCTTATTACTTTACTTATACAGCATTACTATTACTTATCTTGACAAACCAATGACTGTGAAATGTAACGAGACAATGCAACAAATGGACATAGATTCAGAGGAAGATGATATACAGGACAAAATCATTAAAGAAGTTGAGAATTTTGAGAACAGACCTAAGTCCAACTTGGACGAGACCGAGATTGTTAACCTGGGAGATGCAGAAAACGTCAAAGACACACAGATCAGTGTTCACTTATCACTGTCAGAAAGAGAGAATACACGGAATTTCTAAAGGAGTATGAGGACATATTTTCCTGGTCGTACGATGACATGACTGGTCTTAGTACATCTATTGTGGCTCACAAATTGCCAATCGATCCAACATGTCCACCAGTAAAACAGAAGCTCAGAAAGTTCAAGCCAGACATGAGCCTGAAAATCAAGGAAGAAGTCGCTAAGCAGGTCAAAGCTAAGGTTCTCAGGGTAGTAGAGTATCCAACATTGTGCCAGTGCCAAAGAAGGACGGGAAGGTTAGAGTCTGTGTTGACTACCGGGATCTCAACCCGGCCAGTCCAAAAGACGACTTCCCCTTGCCAAACATACACATCATAATTGACAATTGTGCCAAGCACGAGTTGTAATCATTCATAGATTGTTTCGCTAGGTATCATAAGATCTAGATGGATGAAGAAGATGCTGAAAAAATAGCTTTCATTACGTTGTGGGGAATGCACTGCTACAATATGATGTCGATTAGGTTAAAGAATGTGGGGGCCACCTACATGAAGGCCATGACTGCCATTTCCATGATATGATACACAAGGAGATCAAGGTATACGTAGATGATGTCATCATCAAGTCCAAGAAAGCCACTGATCAGATGGAAGATCTGAGGATGTTTTTCAACAGACTGAGAAGGTACAACCTGAAACTGAATCACGCAAAGTGTGCATTCAGGGTTCTAGCTGGAAAATTGTTTGGGTTTATTGTGAGTCGTCAGGGAATAGAAATGGATCCATCAAAGATCAAAGCCATTCAAGAATTGCCACCGCTAAAGAACAAGAAGTATGTAATGAGTTTCTTGGTGAGACTTAACTACATCAGTCGGTTCATATCCCAATCTACGGTTATTTGTGAACTGATCTTCAAAATGTTGAAGAAAGATGCTGCCACCAAATAGACCGATGAATGCCAGAAATCTTTCGACGGAATCAAGGAATACTTATCAACACCACCAGTCTTGGTCCCGCCTGAGCCAGGTAGACCTTTGCTACTCTACATCGTAGTGTTAGAGGGTGCCTTCGGTTGCGTCCTAGGGCAACATGATGAAATAGAGAAGAGGGAGTAAGCCATTTATTATCTCAGTAAGAAGTTCACCCCGTACGAGGCCTGGTATTCTTTGTTGTAACGCACCTGTTGTGCTCTAACTTGGGTGGCCCAGAAGCTGAGGCACTACTTCTGTGCCTATACTACATATCTCATATCCATGATGGATCCTTTGAAGTACATCTTTCAGAAGCCCATGCCCACTGGAAAGCTAGCCAAGTGGCAAATCCTTTTGAGTGAATTTGATATTGTCTACGTGACTCAGAAAGCAATCAAGGGACAGACACTAGCAGATCACCTTGTTGAAAACCCTGTAGACGAAGAATACGAACCCCTGAAAACATACTTTCCAAATGAAGAGGTATCATTCAGAGTAGAAGATATTGCAGAATCCTATGACGGTTGGAGGATGTTCTTCGATGGAGCAAAAAATTTCAAAGGATGGCATAGGAGCGGTCCTAGTATCAGAAACTAGCCAGCATTATCTGGTGTCTGCCAAACTCAGGTTCCCGTGCACCAACAACATGGACGAGTACGAAGCCTACATCTTGGGGCTCAAGATGGCCATTGACATGAATATCCAAGAGTTACTAGTAATTGGGGATTCAAGCCTACTTATACATCAGGTACGAGGAGAATGGGCGACCAAAAATTGCAAGATACTCCCTTATCTGCACCATGTATAGGAATTGAGAAAGAGTTTCATGAAGACAAAGTTCCAGCATGTTCCAAGAATCCAGAATGAGTTCGCCGATGCATTGCCCACCTTATCATCTATGATAAAGCATCCAGATACGAACTTCATCGATCCTATTCCGGTGAAGATCCATGATCAGCCAGCTTACTGTGCTCATGTCGAAGATAAAGTAAATGGAAAGCCTTGGTTTCATTACATCAAGGAATATTTGGCAAAAGGAGAATACCTAGAGCTTGCAAATGCTAATCAAAAGCGCACACTTTGATGGTCGTCCAATACTTTCTTTCACAGTGGAGGAATCCTGTATGGGAGGACCTTAGATATGGGATAATTAAGGTGTGTCGACGCAAGGGAAGCATCCAAACTGCTAGAGGAAATACATGCCGAGACCTGTGGTCCGCATATGAACTATTTTGTCTTAGCAAAGAAGATCCTCCATGCTGGTTACTTTTGGATAACAATGGAGACAGACTGCATCCGGTATGTTTGGAAATTCTATCACTTTCAGATACATGCAGACATGATAAAGGTACCTCCAAATGAGCTTAATGCAACAGGCTCACCATGGTCGTTCGCCACGTGGGGAATGGATGTTATTGGACCAATCAAACTTGCCGCTTCCAATGGACACAGATTCATCCTAGTGGCAATTGATTATTTTACCAAATTGGTCGAAGCACCATCTTATAAAGCAGTGACTAAGAAAGTCGTGGCAGATTTTATCCTTGACCGCATTGTTTGCCGATTCGGGATTCCAGAGTCACTCATTACTGATAACGGTTCCAACCTCAACAGTGACTTAATGAAAGTTATCTGTGAAACCTTCAAAATCAGACACAAGAATTCCACAGCCTACCGGCCTCAGATGAATGGAGCCGTAGAAGCCGCCAATAAGAACATCAAGAAAATACTAAGGATGAGTGTAGAGAAGCATAAGCAATGGCACGAAAAGCTATCATTCGCTCTATTGCTGTATCGCACCACAATCCAAACATCAATTGGGGCAACCCCCTATATGCTGGTATATGGTACGGAAGCCGTCATTCCTGCTGAAGTAGAAATTCCATCCTTAAGGATCATACAAGAAGCTGAGCTCGACGACGCAGAATGGGTAAAAAGTCGCTACGAGTAGCTAGCTCTTATAGATGGTAAAATAATGAATATAGTTTTCCACGGCCAGCTTTATCAGAACAGAATGTCCAGAGCCTTTAATAAGAGAGTCAAACCAGGATGGTTCACACCGGGGCAGCTGGCGTTAAAGAAAATTTTCTCACATCAAGATGAAGCCAAAGGGAAATTCTCTCCCAATTGGCAGGGTCCATACATGGTTCACCGAGTTCTAACAGGAAGAGCCCTTATACTTGCTGAAATGGACGAAGAAGTTTGGCCGAAGCCAATCAATTCAGATGCAATCAAGCGATACTATGTGTAATCTTTATGCTTTCCTTATATGGTTTCCTTCAGATACATGCAGACATGATAAAGGTACCTCCAAATGAGCTTAATGCAATAGGCTCACCATGGTCGTTCGCCACGTGGGGAATGGATGTTATTGGACCAATCGAACTTGCCGCTTCCAATGGGCACAGATTCATCCTAGTGGCAATTGATTATTTTACCAAATTGGTCGAAGCAGCATCTTACAAAGCAGTGACTAAGAAAGTCATGGCAGATTTTATCCGCGACTGAATTGTTTGTCGATTCAGGATTCCAAAGTCACTCATTACTGATAACGGTTCCAACCTCAACAGTGACTTAATGAAAGTTATGTGTGAAACCTTCAAAATCAGACACAAGAATTCCACAGCCTACCGGCCTCAGATGAATGGAGCCGTAGAAGCCGCCAATAAGAACATCAAGAAAATACTAAGGATGAGTGTAGAGAAGCATACGCAATGGCACGAAAAGCTATCGTTCACTCTATTGCGGTATCGCACCACAATCCAAACATCAATTGGGATAACCCCCTATATGCTGGTATATGGTACGAAAGCCGTCATTCCCGCCGAAGTAGAAATTCCATCCTTAAGGATCATACAAGAAGCTGAGCTCGACGACGCAGAATGGGTAAAAAGTTGCTACGAGTGGCTAGCTCTTATAGATGGTAAAATAATGAATATAGTTTTCCACGGCCAGCTTTATCAGAACAGAATGTCCAGAGCCTTCAATAAGAGAGTCAAACCAGGATGGTTCACACCGGGACAGCTGGTGTTAAAGAAAATTTTCTCGCATCAAGATAAAGCCAAAGGGAAATTCTCTCCCAATTGGCAGGGTCCATACATGGTTCACCGGGTTCTAACAGGAAGAGCCCTTATACTTGCACAAATGGACGAAGAAGTTTGGCCGAAGCCAATAAATTCATATGCAATCAAGCGATACTATGTGTAATCTTTATGCTTTCCTTATATGATGTAATTTGAACTATGTCTAACCTGATTCATGTTTAAGAGGGGATACGTAGGTAGCCTTATGGGTTCGGTCACAATTCCATAAAAAATTTTGTTTCCCCCGCAATTTGAAACTGGGGTAGAATTTTGAGAAGGACCCACAAAATTCCGAACTAACTTCAGTCGATCACCTTAATCAACCGTCAGAAGCAGTAGTCCATTGAACTGGGGCAGAATTTTGAGGAGGACCCTCAAAATTCCGAAGCAAGAGAGGTCGCGATGTCCTGAACCATATCACAGTCGTCCGTTCATCTAAAAACTATTTCTTAAATATATACTTATGTTATATCTTTACAAATTCATGCATGTTTTTCGAAATCGCTTTGTTCAGTAACGCTACCCCGATGATACATATCGTGTCATCAGACTAAAATCAAACAGGGCGAGCAAAGACAGAAGGGACACGAACTAGCCTTTCCCCTTTACAAAACTCACGATTTTTCTTTGGATACAGGCACCCAAGTCGCAAAATCATATATTATACACTCATACTATTCAGGAACACGACTCTCAGAACTGTCACACCTGTTTACAACTGCTATCCGCTTACAATACCCTCAGCCGCCACAATATCGCAATCAGCTATTAGCTATCAACTATCAGCTAGCAGGTAAGAAATTTTCTTGCTATTCACCTTTTATTTTCTGCGTTGCATAAGTCTACCATTCTGCCTTCCGAGGTCAAGCTCTACCTCCATTTGCATTCTTCCCTGCATTACATAAGGCTACTATTCTACCTTTTGAGACTAAGCTCTGTCTCTATCTGCATTCTTCCTTGCATTGCATAAGGAAACCATTTTGCCTTTCGAGACTAAGCTCTGTCTCCATCTGCATTCTTGCATTGTATAATGTTACCATTTTGCCTTTCGAGACTAAGCTTTGTCTGCGTCTGCATTCCTGCATTGCATAAGGCTACCATTCTGCATTCCGAGGTTAAGCTCTACCTCCATCTACACGGCTGAAATATTGCCACCTCTATTTACATCTTGCATGGATGAAAGATCACCACCTTTGTTTACGTCTTGCATCGGCTGAAAGATCGCCACCTTGCTTACCTTTGCATGGCTGAAAGATCGCCACATTTATTTACATCTTGCATCGGCTAAAATATTGCCACCTTTATATCCTGCATTCACTGAAAGATCACCACCTTTATTTATGTCCTGCATCTACTGAAAGATCGCCACCTTTATTTATGTCCTGCATCGGCTGAAATATCGCCACTTTATTTATGCTTTCATGGGCTGAAAGATCGCCAAATTGTCAAAAGGTGTCATTGTTCGGAGACACCATTTGCATAGCCCGAGAACGCCATGCCATAGCCCGAGGACCCCTTTTAATCTCTTGCATATCATTATTCAAAGGCATCATAGTTCGGAGGCATCGTTCTCATAGCTCGAGAGCATCATTTCATAGCCTGCGAATACTTTATCATATGCCTCATGGCCCAGGACCTCATGGTCTAAGGACGTCATCCTAACCGTCCGAAGATAGCATTCATGGCCCGACGAGAACTTGCATCACGTTTAAATTTTCGCACAATATACACTGCATTGCTTATTTGCAGGTAAACCGGCAAGCAATGACTGTCTTAGCAGGAGTGATCCCACTCCAGTTCCCGCAGCCCTACTCTAACCATCCATCCCAACCTAAATATCGTGTCTGTTCTTGAAAGATCTCTATCAGCATATCCCGCCAATGGATCATGAACTACATATGGTCTGATTCCTGTAAGACCAGTGATATGTAGGCAGGCCAGGAACTAGAGCGCGGTCAAATTCTTCAAACTATTCCGTCCAGTCAAATTGGCCAGCACATCTTTGCCTAACAACTCTTTCATCCTTCCCGGGTAAAGAGGGGTAGTTGTTGATACCTAATTTTTCCCCGTATATTTTTTATATGCAAAATACTTTTAAAATAATATATATGCATATATAAGCATATCCAAGTGTTTAATTATTTTTTCCAATTTTTTAAAGATTTTAAAACCAATTTATTACCCTGTTTTAACAGTATAAAATCAATAATTATTCTCAAAAAATTATCATTTTGTTGGTTCAGTTATTGTATTATCACATTTATACCAATATATAGCTAAGTTAATTTTTACACATTTTTTAGAAATTGATTTGGCATTTTTAAAGCTAAATTGCATTCAATTGCAATTTTAGCATATTTTAAGATTTAATAGTGTTTATAAATAAAAATTTGATTCCAGTATTTTTAATCTAATATTTATATACTATTAATTAATTTAGCACCTTTAATTTATTTTTAGAAATCATTTTGTTATTTTTTATAAAATAAAAAGGGAAAAAGTGGCTATTTAGAATTTAGCCCTATTTCATTTCTATTTTGGCCTAAACTAACCCTCCCCCCCCCCCCC
>MU723795.1:78462-112619 GCA_026770625.1 Nicotiana glauca
CCAATTTCAATTTCAAATGGACCAGCCCAAATCCTAATTTAACCCGACCCCTGGCCCATTTAACCAACCTGCCCGACTCCCCTTTTGATCCAGACCATTGATCATTTTGATCAACGGCCATGATTCACTCTTACCTTTTTTAATCACCCAAACCCCCTAACCCTAATCCATTTCCCCTGAGACGCTGCCTTGAAACCCTTCTCCTCTCTCAGATGCTCTCGAACCTTCCTTAACCCTAGTCGCCACTAATCGCTCCCGCCTCGAAACCACCGGAATCCATGGCTTTTCCGGCCGTGGGAGTCTTATATTCACCTCCTATTGCTCTTATACACTTGGTACTTGAAGGTTCGAGCTCTGACCTCGAAGGTGTTTATTTAGATCCACACCGATCTAAGGTTTTATGACCATCTCTGGCTTTGCTCCGGCGTATCTTGGTCTTCTGAGCCTGATTCTGATCTTCTCTGACTCAGATCCGAACTTTTAAAAGCCTTTCTCATTTTAGGGTTCTTTTGAAACCCTAGTTATTTGAGGTTTTATTTGATTTTTCTTAGATCTATTGTGTATCCATGCTCTATTTGAGTTTTCAAACGGTTTCCCCGACTTTCTTTCAAAATTACTTTTAAAATCATTTCTTTTTCGATTTCGGGTTTTCTAAAATGATTAAAATGTTTCTCTAATTTTCTTTTCCTTTTCTTTGTGTGTATTTGTCTCTACTATTCTCATATGTTTCCTTTCTATCACACATGTTCTTTTGTGCTTTCTATATTTTATTTTCCTACTATGTTTTAATACCATGCTCTCATATGTTTATCTTGCTGTGTTTTCCTATATGTTCTTCTGCTATATTTTTCTTGGTGTTCTTGTTTTATTCTACTATATCTTCTACTGTGTTCTTAAACGTATATTGTTTTCTCTTCTATTGAAACATGTTTAAGTCTCTTCTAAAAGGATTTTTTTCTTAAACGTGTTTCTTCTACTATCATGACTGTTCTCTCATTATGCTTCGAATTGGTTTTTCACTCTTTTTGTTTTGAACCTTCTATTGTGTTTGCATGTGTTCTCATGAGTTTCTGAAAGAAACCCCTGAGCCTGTTTCGACTACTTGCTTCCTCGTCTATGTATTTGATTCGAGGTGGAAACCCTAGAATTTAAGGGTTCTACCGAGGTTTGATCTTGTGGTTGAACTAGGGTTCTATTTTAGAACCCTTGACTCTTTCAGAATAACTTTTGAGTTTTTGAATTAAGTCTGAACTTCTTTGCTTACATACAACTCTGAACTTTTAAATTTCTTCTGCACTAGACTCTTCTACTGATTGGTATGATAGTTCTTTCATGTTTAAACGTGTCTGTCTGTTTTATATGTGTGATTAATATTTCATCAAAGAGGTTTTTGAACTAGTTATTGATTCAGAATCTCCTTTTAATAGGTCTAATTGATTGTTACTGATGCTCCTTAAGTTAAAACATTTTCCACCTTTCTGGCTTGGTTCATTCATACCAAAATCTTTGGATTTTTTATTTCTTGGTTGTTAATTGATTCTCTTTCCTTAAATGGTACAATCTTGTACTGTCAAGACCTTGTCCTTAAATAAACCTCTATGTATTTGCCCCTAATTTACTACTTTGAAAAGTGTTTGATTAATCTCTTTCCTTAGTTAGTTTTACCCGTTTGAAATCTGAATCCCTTAATTATGAGGAAATATTGTGTAATTGATTGACAATTAGTTTTCAAACTAGTTCTTGCCTTATTTTTGCATGCTTTCTACACTATAAAAGGCATGACCCTTTCTACACAGCACACACGATTAACACGATTAGACTTCACACTTACAATCTCACAATTCTCTTCTAAACTCATAGTATTCTGACTGCCTGTTTGCACTTTGGCTTTACAAGACTACTGCTTTCTTCTTACTTATTTCCTTGAGACTGGTATGTTCTAGTTTTAGCTTCAGCATCATCCCAATGTGTCTACTTACAGCCTTTATATGCATGTCTACTTTACTATCCATGTAGAGTTCAATATATAACTTAGTATGCTTACTTTTTCTACTGTGAATCTTTGCTCCCTATGCCATTACCCATGTGTGATTGGAGTAGTGACTTAGGGCATGGAAACAACAGTTGTTGTCCTTGAACTGGGTTCTGAACCAATGAGGTCTTAACCTCTAAAACAGGCTGGAGGGTATGCCAGCACATCCCATTACTAGGTATGCCCATCAGCCTGCCCTTCTTGTGTTCTTGTAAATTCCGTACTACCTTAAACACTCATGTGTTTTGATTTTAAACTATTCTCTTCCCATTTCCCCTTTTTAGAATTCCCTCTTTGCACTTACACTCACTCTTAGCTTCTAGCTTCTGCCCCCCTCCTATAAGCCTTGCCTTGGGACCTTGAGTTCCCTCTTAACTTGGACACTTGAGGGTTGTCCCTTCCACATTGAACTATACCCTAATCAGATTAAACATTTGGGCCCCGGAGTCCATATGAGGCTCTTAGGGAACTCTGACACATCCAAATGAGAGAAAGGCTTTGAATATTGATCTCCTAGAGTTGGTTCATCTCATGTTTCATACAAGGAGCATGAATTAGGCTCCCCTTGGTTGTACTTTTAATTTCTAATGTAATTTTTCTTTTTTCCATTCTGGGCTGTAATAACTTGTAAAAACTATTGGGGATGGCTAGTGAAAAGGGGAGGGGTAACCATGCATGTATGTGGGTAGATAACTTGCCTATAGGAATCTTTAATTCCTACACTTTTCATCTAGCTATCATGCCTATAAGATTTTCTGCATCTCATATAGTTATCATGCCTATAAGAATTTCAGCATCTCATATAGTTATCATGCCTATAAGAAATTCCGCATTTCATATAGTTATCATGCCTATAAGACATGCATTGCGTATAGTTATCATGCCTATAAGACTCTTGCATCTTTCTTGTAGATACCATGCCTATAAGGAATTCTGCACTCTCATATGATACTATGTCTGTAATTACTAAAAATCTGAATCTCACACATGCATTTAGAGAACATGTCCGTAGGCCATTCTGAATCTTGCATATGCATTTGTCACTAGGAAAATGCGTTTATAGGTCTTAAATAATCAATCACACTTAGATATCATGTTATAGGATTTCTACATCTTCACTATGTCTACACAAGTGGTTAAAACTAACAGCGCGTAGAAAGCATGCCTATAGGAATTGATAATCAAGTCTGAAACGTTTCGTCTGCCTATAAGTAACAACAATGTCTATCAATTGCAGAATTTATACTTTTCCTGTTAAAACTAGCAACCTCTTTCTAAATCAATATGTAATCAGTTCATACTCTTATTTCTGAAATCTGTAGATATCATGCCTATAGGTTTTTGTCTATCACTTAGGCAAGCCTTAGGATGAAAGTTAAACTACACCAGTCTTTATTAATTACAACCAGCGGGCAGGTCTACTTTCGACTTTTTATTTGAAAATATGGGATAAATCAACATGCCTTAACTGTTATGTTTAATTAGACCTAATCAGTATGTGCAAGACATGCTAAACTATGTGCTTTCTGTGATCTAAGGAGGCCTGTTTGAGCTTTATTTATTTATGTGGTTTTCCCCATACTTGTCATATGTGTTTTTGATTGACGCCTTAGAATTTTATCCTTTTAAAACTATAAAACCCCATACCTCTTCCCTTTAGGATTAGTAGTCCCAACTGCCTCCGGGGCTGGCAAGATTGGGGCGGGTAATAGCATGCAATAAGTAAACGAGACTATTCCGCGCTTTAATACCTTAACTAGATGGGAAAGGGTAGATATGGATATGATGACCACATGATAACTCCACGTGTATAAGCGGTTACCGGGTGTTGTATGGGGTGATCCATATTATTTATAAACCTAGGACCCCCTTCCCTTTACTTGTTTATTTTATTATCTTCAGCATTTCAAAACTGTTTTTTTTCTCAAATTTCAACTTTTTCTTTAACTTCAATTACTTGCAACAATTATGTGAAAGCCCCCTCATATTTGAAGCCTACTTGGCTACTTGTTGTTGGCACTTAAAGTCACAATTATAGCATGGCCGGGAACCACACTAGTGAATTTTGAGGGGTGCCTAACACCTTCCCGTCTAGATAATTTCGAGCCCTTACCCAATCTCTGGTTTTCTAAATTAAAATTCTTCTTAGTGTCCTAATGCACTTAATCATTAGGTGGAGACTCTTCAATTCAAACCCAATTCCCAAAAGGGAACGAGTTTGTCCTCCCAAATGACATAAACCCAATTTCGCGAGAAAAAAGGGGCGTGACACCCGGTACCTTACCCAACCGAGTTAACCATAACGTGACTTTCATATCATTCTATCATAGGTAAATAGACCAAAGTAAAGCATGACGGAATATGAACATATACATATTACATACTGGCCTATAAGTCCAAAGTGATCACTCGTACACTAAACATAGGTCGACAAGGCCGTACAATCTTTCATGTACACAACATATGTCTACAAACCTCTAAGAGTACATAAATGTTAGAAAGGTCGGGATAGCGCCCCGCCATACCAATCAATACCTGACCAAATCATACTGATCAAATAAGCAACTCCAGCGCAAATAGAGCGCACCAACACCTTTCATTGAGCTGATAGCCTACTTGAAGGACTCTCGACCTGTCTATCGGGACCTGCAGGCATGAAACACAACATCCCGAGAAAAAGAGACGTCACTACAAATAATGTACCGAGTATGAAAAGAACTTACATCAGTAAATAAAAGTCATGATAGAAACATGGAGTAAAGGACTCGACATGTAAGTTGAATAGCTCTGTGAGTCATTTAATATTTAAAATGCCATGCATATGATTATAAATATCATACTGTGCATGGATATATGCGTTCATAACATCGTTAAACCTCTGAGGGCATCCCATCATATAATCTCAACACTTTGGGTAAAATCATCAATGTATACCAACTGATCAGGTGGTGGTGCGTATATAATGCCATAACCTTTTCCCATATCCCATTTATATATAATATACATATATACGCGTATATAACACTATCTGGTCATGGGCCAATGTAGATGTATAAATGAATGCAATACATGATCAATAAAATCTCTTAGAGTGTCATATGTCCATTATACCTCTGATTAATATCATGAAGTAACTTTTTCAACTTGCATATTTTTCTAAGACCAATGAACAGAAGTTGTAATAATAAGACATATGGGAATTCAAGAACATAGGTACCTCTAATACTTTTATGAGCAGAGTCATTTAAGGAAGTTGTGCATTTTCTTGTTTCATTTGTGTCATATAGATCCTACCATAAGGAAAGAAGGGATATCCTTAACATACCGGAGACAATTCTCTTGACAATCCTCCACCACATGTCATTTCTGAAGAACACATAACAGCGGATCGAAGTAAGGGAAAATCTATGTGGTATTCTCGAGAAAGATTGTACCGTACTCCCTTAGAATTGCAAATCTCATTGAGATTACACAGTATAACTTCTTTGCAAACCTATTAGAATTGTAATTCCATATTGAGGCATCATTCGTAATTTGTTGTCATAAGACTTCATTTTTTATTATATTATCATAATCTCATATGAATCTTTTTGAATTATAGAATATTTTCATGGCATTAGTTGAAGATTTCATTATTTATTTTGATGAAGCCTTCCTCAATTACCCTTAATAAATTTGGGAATGTTTCTTATTATAGGTGTGGACCCCCTTTTGTAAGATGACTTAGCCAAGAATTGCTCTGAATGTGGTACCTTATTTGTTGAGTAAAGAAGCACTTAATTAGGCCAAACTTGCTTCCACGTTGAGGATAAGACCGATTAAGCTTATCCAATTCTAATTAATTGTTAATTTATTAATCTCTCACTACAAATAATTAATCAATTACCCAGATAATTAAGAGTTATCTCAAATTACTTAAAATACGACTCACTTTTAACACACTTTATATTTCTTACTATCATGGTCATGTGGTACCTTGTATCTACAAATACTGGGTATTATAGCTTGGACCGTATTTTATACCCAAATTGCCAAACTTCGACAAAATATATTTTCTTCGATTCTCTTACCCTTTAATCTTCATGAATTTACTTATCCCTTGTTTGAAATGGCATAATACTTATAATCCCAAAATAATCTCATTCCCGAACTTAAGTCGATTAATTTACGATAAAACTTTAACATACAAAAATGTGGGATGTTACGTCTCATTTCTGATCTTTCATCAATTTATTATAGCGTACCTTCACATACAAAAAGATGGGGTGTAAAATCATTCCCTCCTTTGGAACATTCGTCCTCGAATGTTTACTGATGCATTTATCATTTTCATAACCTATATCTTCCGAATACTTTAGTACTTTTCTTGCCATCTAGGCAACTGTTCTGTGAATAAATCGAAGGGCCAAGGAATTCCCCCCTTTAGGACTCTTTCTCACGCTATGACTTTTGGTCGGAATCCTTCCAATCTCGTAATCGTTACTACCCTTTCTGAAGTAGCATGTACGACTTTTTCCTTGTAAGTGCACATATGCGACTCTTTTCTCCTTTTTCCGCCAGTTTTTATTCTATCTCTAGGCCTCACTTTGTAAACATATATAGAGCTTGACAAGATGTCTCATCGGGGAACATCTGAAATGATTATACAGATCCATCTGGAGCGATATCATGCTTCAATAATCTTATTTCATAATATCCCAATGTGATTCACCTTATGTGGGTATTTTAATCCCGTACAATTCATGAATCCCTTTTTTCAAATCATTACTCAATCGAAGGCCCAAACATCATCCTTTATCTATCACAATTACACCCTCATTTACTAGAGCGATATTCCATCTCCTATAAATGCTACTAGACTTTGACACTTTTGAGTTTATTCAGACTATACTGTGTTTTCTATAACTTAGAGAAACCATCATCACTCTTGTTTTCTTGGACTTAATCCCGAGGACGTATCCATTCTCGTTACCTTCTCACCCGCTCTTTCTTATCCTTACTCCTTTCTTCCTAAAACCTTGTCGCTCTACCATATTTTAGCTTGCGATTTACACATATCCATTTATACTACACGCAGCCTTCCTTCAACTTGCTTGCCCCATAGATTTTCTTATGTTATCTGGAATATCAAGCGACGGATCACATCGTCTCTAACTCTTCTTTACTCTCTTGACTAGGCCTCTTGATACCTAGAAACCATAGGCTGGAAGATATGTTTCTGTAGACACCGCTATCATTCTTGGATACCGAATCTCAGTGCTTCTAGACTTATATCTGATGTATGGACTATTCGCAACCTTCTGCATTTGAGTATCCCGTATGTTATTCACCTTTACCTTATATACCTTAAAATTTTTCATCACATATTTTTATTTATCTCATGACCTCCCTTCCACATAGGTATAACTCATATCCACAACTTGAAGCTCTATTATAATACTCGCACCTCTGGCGCATACACCATCCGATGTGGCTTCATCCTGTCCTCTTATGAGGCTGGTACTCTTCTAACTGGCTTTATTGTAGAGCCCTTATAGAATATGGATGTTATACTATCTCTCTTGTACCTCTGACATTAAGAGTGATTTTTCTATGTTCTTAATCACAATTCCTATAATTTTCTAGGTCCAATAATTAGATTCTTGATTTACTTAGTTGATTAAATTCTTTAGTTTCCTCTTCCTTCTAATCAACCTTCATGTTGGCTTAAGATATCTTTCGATCTGCGGTTCCTGGTATTAGTTATTACTTTAGCCTTTCATGTGCTATGGAATAACCATAATACAATTTTCTAACAATTCAATCCATTGTCTATGCCCTGGTCTCAATTATTTCTTTTAACTTATATTGGAGTCTTCTACGACTGTAAGAATTTTAATATATATGCTGCATAAATAATACTATGAAAGCTTAAGTGCGTTCATAACGTTACTAACTCTGGATCATTGATCGAATAATTCCTTTCGTTGCATCTCGGCTTTCTTTAAACGTAAGAACTTACTTTTTCTGCTCTTTCAGCCACTTTGTTGCGTGCATAATCAAATTATCTTAGTTCCCACGTATACTGGAATTATTTTTTTTACAATTCATACGATTTTGGCCCTTAATTTTGGTTTCACTTCCCGCTCATCAGCCACGATAGGTGACGGACTACTTTTTTTTATAGAGTGCATACAATGTCTTTGTGAGACTGAATTCCGCATGTTAGGTTTCACTATTTTTATCTTGCACGATCTATTGATTTTTCTGTATCCTCTTGACTATCCATAACTTGGTTCTTCCTGAACCAACTACTTACTAATTATTAGACCATTCTCATATCAATACTCTGCGTAATCTTTCTTGGCTTATTTCATTTGTCTTAACTTACATCTAGCGCTAACTCGGTATTTATCAATAACATCCCGAGCAGGAACCCTTACTTCCTCTCTTTGAAGTCATATTTGAATAATGTTCTGGAATCGTAGCATATCTGTAGGAAATGAATGAGAACAATGTCATCCCTTTCTCATTTATCACATTCATCCTTTACCATTCCATAGTTACTAGAACAACTTAATCCTGACAATGCTACATCACTCCATATTCCCCCATTTAGGGGAGTACTAAGGGTTTGAGCTAACATAATGTTTACCGTGAAAATGATAATAACAATTAAATTTATTGATGGAACTCTAAAAATACGTGACTATTTTTATTCTTGTTGTTTAAATAGACGATGATATATGTATGAAGTTTAAAAACGAGATTCGAGCTAAAATAGAGTTGTAATCAACCTGATGGGCCAGCCAATCAGGGCCTCAAACTAACCGATAGGGCTTGGGCTCGAGCTATTATGGGTAATCGGGGGAAGGGCTAACAGTTACGAAATAATTAAGATAGGCGCTTTATGGCCGATGATAAGCAACAAATGAAGAACATGTATGAAGATTGTAAATAAAAGCAGCAATATCGAGAGAATATGTTAGAGGGAGAGAAGAGAGAGTTCTTATATATTTCGTGTAGAACAATTGGGGAAACAGAGACTTACATGATTACCGGGATCCCCTTTATATAGGTGGAAAATCCCCGTATAGGTAAAAATACATTAATTACATAGATATGAGGATAAGATGGCCGACTTACGCTCTGATTTGGGTTTAGAGCAGCCTGCCAGTCCGTGTCAGCCCTAGCTGCGTGTCTTAGGAACCTTCCATTTTGATAACTCATCATGGTTAATGTTATCATGGGGTAGAGTATCATCGACCCTCGAGGAGAGACACTCGGGTACGACCTCGAGGCTTCGAACCAGTTCCGTGACCTCGGGCCTTCAAAGTGATCTTCCAAAGTACCTTACTGACTAGAAATCGGACCCTCTAATTTTTCCATATACAGATAGTCCCCGTGTTTTATAAGAAATGAATTTGACCATCGTCTCTTTGGGCTTCCTATGATGATGTCATACTGATGGTGCCAACCTGTGATGTGAGCCTTCGTGATAGCCAAAAGCGTCCCGTCATTTCGCTTTTCTAAGACCATTCAAAGTAGTATGGTTTTTCGTTTATCAGAGCTATAATTTCGCAGTCGATTCAGCACCCAAGCATACATTAACTATGCCTACCATTAGTCCTTTCAAAAATAGTGGCGTCGTCGGTTATGTTACCATATTTCCTATAAATAGGAGCCCCCTGGGTTCAGCCTTTTATCCAAGTTCCTTTTCATATTTACCCTACCTTTTCCTCTTTCCATCCTTATCCACTCGTGGTTGTATGACGGTGCCTCTATCGGCCGTGCCAAAGCCTACCCCTGGACTTCCCTCAGTTGAGAAAGATTTTGATGTTTCGTTGTCGTTGTCGTTGTTGTCATGGATGTTGTTGTTGTTGTTGTTGTTGTCATACCGAGATGATGAGACAAGGAGGCCGGTCTCACCATTCTGTGGAACGCATTTGGACTATACACCGCTGCTCACCCTCCTACCCCAGTCCGGTGCACTACGCCCTCTTTGATTTCCTTAGGGTGTGGCGTCACTAACTGCCAACTGTCGCATCATGCATCGGAGAAACGCCCCAAGAAGTGCTTTACAATAGTAGCGCTGGCGAAGTTCACACTAGCCAGATTTTTCACCCAGCCACTTTTTCATCCCTTTCAGCCTCTCCTTCGTAAATTTTCTCTTCTCCATCGCTTTCCTCTTCTACATCTTCCCTTTTGAAGATGCCATTCTAGAAGCTCAAGACGAGACTTTTGAGGGGACAACGCTTGTAAGATATTGTCTTTGAGGTTGTGCACCTTAGGGGATGCTATCCAAAGTTGCTGCTGCCGAGGTTGTACCTTCAAGAGTAAACCGGGCTTGTAGGCTTTTTCTATTCGTGTATCCTTTTGCTTCTTTGTTCTGTGTAAGGACCCCTCGCAGGCTTTTATAATTATGTATAAGGACCCCTCGCGGGCTATTGTAACCAAATGTTTTGTCACACCCTGACCTTGGGGAGCGCGACCGACACGCGACCAAGGAAACCAGATCGAGCAAGCCTTACCTAAACACTTTCTACCCAATTCAATAGAATTACAGGATCCAATTCTGTTTAGTGTAATTGAAGAATAAAAAGGGTTGCACATTCGATCATGGGTGTCTTATTTTATAACACAACATTAAACCGTAGTTAGGCCTCCAAGATTTCCATACAATTATAGTTTAGTACATGCCATAGTTTAGTTTCCCAAAAGTACATATAGTTGACAATCCAAAACGAAAAGTTTCAAAATACAACGTGATTCTAAGACCACCCCGGCACCCATACATGACCCACGGAAACATCTACGGAGCCTCTAAGGATACAGGAGACCAAAATGATGATGCCGGCAACAAGGGCCTCGCCATATCTCAAAATGTGATAACTTACACAAAAGAAGAGCTGCAAACCCCTAGAAGGAATGGGGGCTCACCGAGACAGCTGTGAAGAGGACAAGAGTGCACCACTATTTGCGATCGGCACTATCAACAATGGAACCACCTACATCCATTCAAAGATGTTGCTCCCCCGGTAAAAGGGATGTTAGTACTGTTGAATAGTACTAGTATGTAAGGAAAACACAATTCTTAATAGGATGAATAGTGAACAAATGGAAGACAATTATAACCTCAACAGTTACATCACAGAAGTTCAAGGAGTAGCACCAATTAAGTTTCACATGATTTTGGTTAAGTCTTTTCGTTCTTTTAGGTTAATATTCTTTAGTGCCAAATACCACATCTTAAAATATAATGCCACCATTGAGTTTTTACATGGAGTCCAATCTCGGCCTGACAGGCTAAGCCATCCCAAGTGAGACATATCTATATTAACAATAATGTTTCGAAACCCAATATAAATGCCACATGTGTACAACATGGCGTCCGATCTCGGCCCGATCGGCTAAGCCATCTCACTTGGGATATAACCTCTTTTAATTACTCTTTAGTTCCCATCTTTTTCCCACACCTGGTACAACACCTCTTTTCATTTATTTGTTCCTTGGCACTTAGACACATCAACACAACACAAGTCTTCCCTTTGTCAATTCGTTCATGTAATTTTATCATTCATTTGTCAAGGGCTATCATACAAGGCATGCACATGCTTAAGAAAATAACAAATACTTGAAAGACATGATCACCTTATCAATTATAATGATTTCAATAAGCACATAGAACAATGTGGAACAAAAGTCCGTCACCCAACACATTAATGCAATCAATCAAGTGGAATCAATTTGAAGTTTCAAGCCAACCATTTGAACACTAAGAATTCAACACTGAAAAAAAGGGTTATCCATACATACCTTAATAGAGTCTCCTTTAATTCATTACAATAGATTCCGAAATTTCCTAGCAACTTCGATCTATTTTATGAGAGCGATGAATTTAGCGAAGAATTAGAGACACGACTAAGATTCTAGTTCATTTGAGCATATTGTCAAACACTAGGTATACATTGTGGTTTTTGGATCCTTTTGTGAGAGATTTTATCACTTTCTACCCCAACTACCATCTTTTTAAATCACAATCTTCCCATAACCCATTGTTCCTTATGCATGCAAGATAGTAAATTCCCATACCTATGAACTCACCCTTGATTACTCGTTTTTAGATAAAATTTCGACATTATAGGTTTCGACATCTTAGGATGAAGACCCAGCTACTTGACTTGACAATCTTAAAGGATTTGGGGCAAAGATTTATGGAGGACTTGATGGAGGTCACTCCCTCTCACTCTAGGACTCCCTCTCTCTCTCTCTCTATGTTGTGAAAATAATAGGAAATGGTCTATTGTGGTGTTTTTAACGGGGTGGGGTAGAATTTAAAATTTAGAAAATAAGATCCCCAAGTCAGATATGCGGTCGCATTTGTGACCGCAAATTCGAAATGCGTCCTGCAGAATGGACCGCAAAAATGCTCCTAAACATTGGACATACTGACTGGGTTTTTGGCAGAAATATGGTCCGCAGAACTGCCCTTCACAAAATCCCTAGGAAATTATGCGACGACTATGTGGTCCGCATTTTGGTTATGCGATCGCATAATTGACCGCATAGTTGACGTCAAATTTGGCCAACATACTGACTCACTCTGCGACAGAAATGCGGTCTGAATACCTGATATGGGACCGCATTCTCGACCGCAGAATTGCACTTTTCTGGAAAACATGATTTCATGACTTTTTAATGCATTGCTTAGCCCAAAAAGGTTGGATCACATATTCCTAATTTGGCACTACAAGCTTTCGAGTTTATAATAAAAAAATATTTCACGGGCCTCACACGTTTATGAATATAAGGATATTTTCTAGACTTTCATCTTTGACGCTTGCCATATTTTTTTATATTTATCGAGACTCTGAATATATGTCTCTATTGACTATCGTCGATATCTAACTTGGGTGTGAATATTCTTTCTGGCCTTCAGTCGATAAAAATAGAACCTCTCAGAACCCTCTATTGTTTCTCGAACCAAGCTTGAATTTGTCCAATAGACTCGGGCCGTCAGGACCTTTACCCTGGATTATATGAAAATAATACCTCGAGCCATTAAATCTTTGAGAGCGGTCCTTGAGTGAGGGTTAGTTTTGGGCACTTGGACACTCGCTTTGAATTTTATTTAGATAACCTTTAAGGCAATGTAGATAGGTCCCAGATGAGGGGTCGATAGAATTAGCCGATATCCTAAGGTCGAACCCTTATAGACAGAGCTTAAAGCGCTTATTTTTATTCTTGAGAGGAGCCTTCGAGACAGGGTACCATCTCGAATCCTGCAATGGTGCTAAAGGCTTCCTGGAGTCTAACTTTCTTTCTTGTAGGAGGTCCTCAAGATCGGGTACCATCTCGGGATCGGAGATGATGTCATTGGTTTCTTAAAGCCTAACTTCTTTTTGATGGAGATCCTCGAGGTCAGGTACCACCTCGGGATTAGAGATGATGATGTTTGCTTCATAAAACCTAACTTCTTTTTTATGGAGGTCCTCGAGGTCGGGTACCACCTCGGGACCTTAGATTATGCCATTGTCTTCCTAAAGCATGGCTTCTTTTTGATGGAGATCCTTGAGGTCGGGTACCACCTCGGGAATGGAGAGGATGTCGCTGGCTTCTTAATGCCTGGCTTCTTTTCGATGGAGGTCGTCGAGGTCGGGTACCACCTTGAGACTGGAAAGGATGTCGTTGGCTTCTTAAAGCTTGGCTTCCTTATGATGGAGATCCTCGAGATCAGGTACCACCTCGGGATTGGCGACGATGTCGTTTCTTAATATGTATATAGGGTCGCTTCTGCTCCTTTAGGTATCTCCCCTTTTTAGATATTTATCCTCTCATTTCGGTGTTGAGCCCTTCATTACCTTTAGCGCTAAAGTATTTGTGCAGTTTCCTGCTTTAGTTCCTCTAGTCCTGCAATAAACATGACTATTACATCGGGGCATGTTCGGCAGAGAGGGGAGAGTTTCACTTCCGATGCTCAGGATCAAAGACTGTCTTCTTTGAATATTATTTCTTCAATAGGAGAGGGGCACCTTGACTTAGTGAGGAGAGTGTCACGCCCCAACCCCGAGAGGCGGGATAGGCGCTCGATCGGGGGAACCCCACCAAGCAAGCCTTATCACACACTTCCTACCCCACTCTTTCTTAATAAGATAACCATGTTTCCCTTTTTACTTACACAAGGAAAGGTAATATATTCAACAATGATTGTTCATTCCATATTACAAGCTTAATTCATAGTTAAAGTTAGTTTCTGGAATTCCCATAAGGTTACAATTTATGTAAAGCAGTAGCTTATAATTACAACGTAGTTTATGAGCCCCCACAATACCCATACATGACCCACACACATGTCCACGGAGCCTCTACGGATACAAAAGATGAGTACAATAATGCCGGCAATAAAGCCCCAGCTATACCTCAAAATAGAAGTCCACAACAACAAAAGATATACAATACAACCCCTTGAGGAGGAAGGGGCTCACCAAGACATTGAGAAAAAGGTAACCTGCTACGCTGGGTCGGCACTATATGCAATGGAGCCACCTACATTCATTAAAAAAAATGTAGTGCCGCCGGGAAAAGGGAAGTTAGTACCATGGAATAATACTAGTATGTATAACTAAACATGATTTCCAAGAAAGAGCTATTATGCAAGAACAAAGAAATCACAAAAGTAAATCAAAGGTTTGAACCAGACACCACATCTTCACATATATAAGCCATATAATCTTTCATAAAATTTCCAGAATTCAATTTGGGGCATTTCTTTCAGATACTCAACACTGTTCTCAACACCACTGCTATCTTGAGCGGAGTCCGATCCCGACCCGATCGGCTAAGTTGCCTCATTTTAGACATATACTTCAATCACCATTCCATTTCCCTTTCTGTATGTCAATATTTGCACATCACTACCGTGTGTGCGGCGTGGTGTCCGATCACGGCCCGATCGGCTAGGTCGCCTTACCTAGGCGTTGTTCCTATCTCATTATTCATATCATTTGAATCTTTATTTCACATATATCATACCCATTCATCGACACTTAAGGATGCAATTATCACATCTTTTCTATTTTCAATGTCCATCTAGCAATTTGTGATCATAGGCAAATACAGAAGCAACTCAAGTGGAAAACACAAGTATGATTTCACATAGTTAGCACGACAATTCTTGGTTTTAATCTTGGCTTATAGCCCAGGCATGTCAACCCATGATTTGCTTTCTTCACACATACTTATATATCAAGGATAGTTTATTACACACGTCAAGGTACATTCTTCATATTGATATATATATATATATATATATATATATATATATATATAAATATAAAAATTGCAAACCAATTCATATGAAATGAAAATCATTACATCAACAAGTTCTAGTCTTACCACATTTGCGTAAAAGCCAACGGAGCTCAATTTGTAATAAAAGGGGGTTTTAACCATATATACCTCAATATAGCTTTCCTTACTCTTTACAAAATTCCAAAACTCTTAGCACTTTAATCTATTGTGTAACAATTACAAATTGAACCAAGAATTAGAGACGAGATTGAAGTCCTAGCTTGGTTTGAGCATATCATTAAACACTAAAGGTGCATTGTGATCTTAGGCCCTTTTTGTGAGGAATTTCTATCATTTTATAGCCCCAATCGCCTTCTTTTTGGTTTTGTATCTTCTAATACCCTATGATGTGGTATGAATGCAAGAATTTCATTCTTATACTCATAAATTACTTCACTACTAACCCCTTATAGTTAAGCATAGAAATAAGAGCTGAGGTGATGAATCTTACCTCTTGGGGATGAAAATTTAGGTGTCTTCACTTGATTTTCTTCAATGTTTCAGCAAGGTTCAAGGAGTAATTGATGTGAGACACTCTCCCTCTCTAACACCTTCTCTCTCCCCCTCTCTAAAAGCATCAGATAATATGCTCAAAATGAGCTACAACACCGAATATATCGATAGGGGGTCAGGTTAAAATATTAGGAAATTGGAGCCCCGAGAAAGTTATGCGATCGCATTTGCGATCTCAAAGTGGAACTGCGACCCACAAAATGGACCGCAAAAGTGCTCCAAAAGACTGATCCTTCTATCTGGGTTGGTGGCAGAAATGCGGTCCGCATACCCGTTCTGCGGCCGCATAATGCACCCCAGAACTGCCCTTTACAAAATTCCAAGATGATTATGTGCCGACTATGCGGTCCGCATATCAGTTATGCAATCGCATAATGGATCACATTTTGACCTCAAATTTGACTACCACATTGACTCACGTTGTGATAGAAATGTGATCTGCATACTTGATTTGCGATCGCATTCTAGATTGCATAATAGCACTTTTCTGGAAAACTTTGATTCTTGATTTTTAAAAACTTATATCAGTACAAAGGGTCCGAACATTTTACACATTCCTAGCACATATTCGTAACCTGGCACTACGAGCTTCTAAGTTTTGGGTACAAGTTTTCACGGGGCCTTACATCCTCCCCCTCTTAATATCATTCATCCTCGAATGAGGATCAAATGTCATTTATTAGAAGTTCTTTATGCAATCTTCTACTTTTTACAACCTAAAACCTGTTAATAGTCTCCCAATTTAGCTAACTCCCTAAATTTCCAAAAATTTTACCAGAGTTTCTTTTGTATCTAGGCCTATCCACCTGTCAGAGAGTCCTAGAATCACATCCTAACAGAATATACATGTTTCTTAACATAAAACAACATATATATAATCAAAATGGGATAGTTTTTCATTAATTAAATCACAAGATAAGAGTTCGTAGGAATCAAATGCATAAAAAGCTATTACATGGCTATTCAAACAAATGCGGGTACTTCTTTTTCATTTCATCCTCGGCTTCCCAAGTGGCTTCCTCAACTTTCTGATTCTGCCATAACACTTTCACGGATGCAATTTCCTTATTTCGCAATTTCCGAACTTGCCTATCAAGAATGTCAACTGGAACTTCTTCATACGATAGTTCTTCATTGACTTCAATAGTCTCAACTGGTACAATAGTGAACGGGTCTCCCACTACCTTCCTCAACATAGACACATGAAAGACCGCGTGTACAAATGACATTTCGGGTGGTAGATCGAGCTTGTATACCACCTGACCAATCCTCTTAATAATTCTATATGGTCTGACATACCTCGGACTCAACTTTCCCTTTTTCCCAAACCTCATGATACCTTTCATAGGGGAAACCTTCAAAAATACCCAATCATCTTCCTTGAACTCCAAATCTCTGCGACGAACATTCGAGTAAGACTTTTGTTGACTTTGAGCAGTTCTCAACCTTTCCTTAATAATCTTGACATTTTCCATGGCCTGATGCTCGGGGTACGACCCTTTCAATTCCGCTTCTCCAACCTTGAACCACCCAATGGGAGACATGCATCTCCTACCATATAATGCCTCAAATGGTGTCATCTGTATGCTAGAGTGAAAGCTGTTATTGTAGGCAAATTCTATGAGAGGCAAATGGTCATCCCAACTACCTTTGAAATCAAGAGTACAAGCGCGCCACACATCCTCAAGCGTCTGAATAGTCCACTCTGCTTGTCCATCGGTTTGAGGGTGAAATGTTGTGCTAAGATTTGCCTGTGTACCCAAACCCTGCTGAAACGTCTTCCAAAAGTTGGTTGTGAACTAAGCCCCTCAATCCGATATGATTGAGACCGGTGTACGATGTAACCTGACTATTTCATTGATATACAGCTATGTATATTGTTCCTCTGTGTCGGTAGCTTTGACTGGCAAGAAGTGTGCTGATTTCGTGAGTCAATCCACGATTACCCAAATTGACTCAAACTTTCACGGAGTGCGTGGAAACCCTACCACAAAGTCCATGTTAATCATTTCCCATTTCCACATCGGAATTTTTATACTTTGAGCCAATCCACCGAGCCTTTGATGTTCGAACTTCACTTGCTGACAATTCGGACATTTTGCCACAAAGTCCTCCACATCCCTCTTCAGGTTGTTCCACCAATAAATCTCTTTGAGATCATGATACATTTTCGTAGAACCCAGGTGCACGGAATACCTAGATGAGTGAGCTTCTTCCATGATCCTTTCTTGAAGACTGTCGATATCTGGAACACATAGGCAGTCTTGGTACCTTAGGGCACCATCATTCATGCCTAACGAAAGAGCAATGGTCTTATGACTATGAATCCCTTCCCTCAGTTGTGCTAGCAATGGATCACTGAATTAGTTTTCTTTCACCTCCGTCACGAGCGACGATTTGGCCCTATTTTGCACAATTACTCCTCCTTCACTAGAACCCGCCAAGCGAACTCCCAAATTAGCCACCTGATGAACCTCCCTCGCTAACAATCTCTGATTTGTCTCCATATGAGCTAAGCTCCCCATAGACTTCTAATTAAAAGCGTCTACTACAACATTAGCCTTTTTCGGGTGATAGAGAGGGTTAATATCGTAGTCCTTAAACAACTCTAACCATCTTCTCTGTCTCAGATACAACTCCTTCTGCTTGAAAATATATTGGAGGCTCTTGTGGTCCGTGAATACATCCACATGGACCCCGTATAGATAATGTCGCCAAATGTTTAGAGTAAATACCACTGCTGCCAATTCTAAGCCATGAGTTGGGTAATTCTTTTCATGATTTTTGAGTTTCCTGGAAGCGTAAGCTATAACCTTGCCATGTTACATTAACACACACCCACGCCCGATTCTCGAAGCATCGCAGTACGCCACAAACCCCTCTGTACCTTCTGAAAAGGTTAATACCAGTGCTGTTGTCAACCTCGATTTCAATTCTTGGAAACTCTTTTCACAAGCATCGGACTGTTGGAATTTAACTGCTTTCTGCGTCAATTTAGTCAATGGAGAGGAAAAAGTAGAAAATCCCTCCACAAATCTTCTGTAGTACCCAGCCAAACTCAAGAGACTGCGAATCTCCGTTGGAGTGGTAGGTTTAGGCCAATTCTTCACCGCTGCTATCTTTTGAGGATCAACCATAATTCCTTCGCTGGAAATGACATGACCCAAGAATGCGACGGATTCTAGCCAAAATTCACATTTTGAAAATTTTGCATACAATTGATGTTGCTGAAGAGTCTGCAAAACTGCCCTGAGATGGTCAACGTGGTCCTCCTGACTTCGGGAATATACCAGAATATCGTTAATGAAACTATTACAAAAGAGTCTAGAAAGGTCTTAAAGACTTAATTCATAAGATCCATGAAAGCTGCCGGGGCATTTGTTAAACCAAAAGATATCACTATAAATTCAAAGTGGCCATACCGAGTTCTGAAAGCTGTTTTTTGGAATGTCCCGCTCCCTTATTTTCAGTTGATGATACCTGGACTGCAAATCAATCTTTGAGAAACATGTAGCACCTTGTAATTGATTAAACAAGTCATCTATTCTTGGCAGAGGATATTTGTTATTGATTGTGACTTTGTTGAGTTGTCGGTAGTCAATACACATCTGCAGCAATCCATCTTTCTTTCTTACAAACAAGACTGGTGTGCCCCATGACAACACACCCGGCCAGATGAAACCATTCTATAACAAATCCTTCAATTGCTCATTTAGCTTTTTCAATTATGCCGGTGCCATTCTGTAAGGTGGAATTGATATAGGTTGCGCGCCTGGCATCACATCGATCCCA
Organism: Nicotiana glauca; assembly: GCA_026770625.1. Taxonomy (NCBI): domain Eukaryota; kingdom Viridiplantae; phylum Streptophyta; class Magnoliopsida; order Solanales; family Solanaceae; genus Nicotiana; species Nicotiana glauca. The sequence continues at coordinate 98,129 of MU723795.1, forward strand.
AAGTCAATCTCCTTGTCTGGTGGAATCTCAGGGAGCTCATCTGGAAAGACATCTGGGAATTCGTTCACAACATGTACAGATTCAAGGCTAAGTGCTTCGGCTTGGTGTCTGCAACCCGAACTAGATGATAGATGCACCCCTTCTTGATCATCTTCGCAGCCTTAAGGTAGGAAATAAACCGACCTCTAGGCACTACATTATCTCCCTTCCATTTAATAACAGGCTCATCAGGGAATTCAAGCCTAATAGTTCTGGTTCGACAATCAAGTTTGGCAAAGCATGAATAAAGCCAATCCATGCCCATTATTACATCAAAGTCGACCATTCCTAACTCAACAAGATCGGCCGTCATATCCCTACCCCGCACCATGACAATACACCCTCTATAGACTCTAGCAGCCAAAATTGACTCATCCACTAGGGTAGATACTGAGAATGGTTCATGAAAATGTTTTGGTTTTATCCTGAATTCCATAGCAACAAAAGGGGTAACGTAGGACAAGGTGGAACTGGGATCAATAAGTGCATACACATCATGAGATTGGACAGTTAGAATACCTGTAGCAACATCTGGAGAAGCCACTCATAGCATAGAACCGGCTGGGTCCTCCTGAACTCTGCGCATCACCCCTAGCTGCACCATGCCCTGCGGGTGCTAAGGAACCTCGAGCTAGAGAAGGGGCTGAAGATGTTGCAGCTGCTGGACTGGATGGCTGAGTTGTGCCCCTGCCCGCTCCCTAGCGGGATACACGACAATGTCTCTAGATATGACCCCTCATCCCACATCCATATCATATAGGTAACTCCATATAGCAAATCCCCGAGTGCATCTTCCCGCACCTGGGGCACAAGGAACTCAGCTGCTGCTGGGACCTCTCTCCTGATCGACCCTGCTGATGGGATCCCCTGTTGCCCTGACGGGGCCTAAAACTACTCCACTGCTACTGGCTGGGCCATGATGGTAGGGCACTGGCTAAAGACTGGGCAATAGAGTGGGAAGGCCCTGACGATCCTCCCCTGAAAGCTGATCTTCCCCCACCTTGTGACTCTCCCATGTTGCCCATAGACCGAGCCTTGCTGTTACCCTCACTCTCCATTCTGTTATTCAATTTACTGCTTTTTGTGGCCTAAGAAAATGCGACCACCTTCTCGTAGTTCATATTAGATTTCAATGCAGCCGTAGATGCCTCATTAATGGTCAAAGAATTGGGGCCCTGAACAAAGCACACTCTGGCCCCCATTGTGGGCAACATATGAATGGCATACTTGGAAAAGTGAGCAAACTCCATGTGGTACTCACACACACTCTTAGTACCTTGCTTCAAATTTTCAAACTTTGTTGCACGGCTGCCCTTATCTCAGCAGGCAGGAGGTGATCTATGAAGGCATCTACGAACTCACTCCACCTGGCCGGAAGGCTCTCCTCCTCACGGGAATCCTCCCATAACTCAAACCACGCATAGGCCACCCCTTTCAGATGGTAGGCAGCCAACTCTACTCCCTCTATCTCAGTCGCACGCATGACCCTGAGAGTCTTGTGTATCTCATCAATAAAATCCTGAGGGCCCTCTTTCGGATTGGCACCCAAAAACACTGGAGGGTCTAACTGAAGAAATTTGTTCACCCTGGAACTGGTGGAATCCTCTTGCTGGTTAGATGATGAACTGCGTGCAATACTTGACCTCTGGGCCTGGGAAGCCACTAGTTGAGTCAACATCTAAATAGCTCCCCTAAGATCCCCATCAGAAATACCAGAACCAAAAGTTGGGGCTAGAGGCAGGACAGGAGTATCAACAGAAGGGATAGTGGTGCCCTCCACAGGTGTAGGAACTGGGGTAGTCTGCTCTGGAATAGAGGAATCAGGCAGAGTAATAGTAGGGTGACTACCCTCACCCGCAGCACCAAGTAGTGAATCATCAGCCACTCCTGAGGTGGCATTGGCTGTTTGGCCAATTCTCACATTCTTCTTAGGTGCTATTTACTGAAAGAAAAAACAACGCACTGATTACAAAGGGAACAGTTTCACCGCACGATCCAAAATATCAAAGAAAGGTTGAATTCCTAAATGTCCGAATAGCCTCCAACTTATAGATGTGGTCGACTACACACCGATAAGAAGGACTCTACTAGACACGGCTCTGAGACATCCTAAGACTCTTTAAAACCTTAGGCTCTGATACCAAGTTCGTCATGCCCCAACCCCAAGAGGCGCGACCCGCGCTAGATCGGGTGAACCCAACCAAGGAAGCCTTATCACACACTTCCCACCCCACTCTTCATTAATAAGATAACCATGTTTCCATTTTTTACTTAGGCAAGGAAAGGTAGTATATTCAACAATGATAGTTCATTCCATATTACAAGCTTAATCCATAGTTAAAGTTAGTTTCCAGAATTCCCATAGGGTTATAATTTATATAAAGCAGGAGTTTATAATTAAAATATAGTATATGAGCCCCCACAACACCTATACAAGACCACATACACATGTCCACGGAGCCTCTAAGGATACAAAAGATGAGTACAACAGTGCCGGCAACAAGGCCCCGGCTATACCTCAAAATAGAAGTTGACAACAACAAAAGATATACAATACAAACCTTTGAAGGAGGAAGGGGCTCACCAAGACTTTGAGAAGAAGGTAGCCTACTACGTGCTGTCGGCACTATCCGCAATGGAGCCACCTACACTCCTTTAAAAAAAATGTAGCGCCTCCGGCAGAAGGGACGTTAGTATCATGGAATAGTACTAGTATATATAACTAAACACCATTTTACTAGAAAAAACTATTAAGAAAGAACAAAGATATCACAAGAATAAATCAAAGGTTTGAACCGGACACGACATCTTCACATATATAAACCATATAATCTTGCATAAAATTTCCATAATTCAATTTGGGGCGTTTCTTTCATATACTCGTCACTGTTCTCAACACCACTACTATCTTGAGCAGAGTCCGATCCCAACCCGATCGGCTAGGTCGCCTCATTTGAGACATATACTTCAATCACCATTTCATTTCCCTTTCCGGATGTCAATATTTGCACATCACCACCATGCGTGCGGCGTGGTGTCCTATCACGGCCCGATCGGCTAGGCCACCTTACCTAGGTGTTGTTCCTGTCTCATTATTCATCTCATTTGAATCTTTATTTCACATATATCATACCCATTCATTAGCACTTAGGGCAGCAATTATCACATCTTTTTCATTTTCAATGTCCATCTAGCAATTTGTGATCATAGGCATATGCAGAAGCAACTCAAGTGGCAAACACAAGTAGGATTTCACATAATTAGCACGACAATTCTTGGTTTTAATCTTGGCTTATAGCCAGGCATGTCAACACATGATTTGTATTCTTCACACATCTTTAAATATTGAGGATAGTTTATTACACACGTCAAGGCAATAATATATATATATATATATATATATATATATATATATATATATATATATATTTGCAAACCAATTCATATGAAATGAAAATTGGTACATCAACAAGTTCTAGTCTTACCACATTTAAGTAAACACCAACGGAGCTCAATTTCTAATAAAAGTGGGTTTTAGCCATACATACCTCAATATAGCTTTCCTTACTCTTTACAAAATTCCGGAACTCTTAGCACTTCGATCTATTGTGTAAGAATTATAAATTGAACCGAGAATTAGAGACGAGATTGAAGTTCTAGCTTGGTTCGAGCATATCATCAAACACTAAAGGTGCATTGTGATTTTAGGCCTTTTTGTGAGGAATTTCCATCATTTTGTACCCCCAATTGCCTTCTTTTTAGTTTTCTACCTTCCAATACCCTATGGTGTGGTATGCATGCAATAATTTCATTCTTATACTCATAAAACTTCACTACTGACCCCTTATAGTTAAGCATAGAAATAAGAGTCGAGGTGATGAATCTTACCTCTTGGGGTTGAAAATTTAGGTGTCTTCACTTGATTTTCTTCAATGTTTCCGCAAGGTTCAAGGAGCAATTGATGTGAGACACTCTCCCTCTCTAAGACCCTCTCTCTCTCTCTAAAAGCATCAGATAATATGCTCAAAATGAGCTATAACACTGAATATATCGATAGGGGGCGGGTTTAAAAATTAGAAATTGGAGCCCCGACACAGGTTTAATGCGATCGCAAAGTGGAAATGCGGCCCGCAAAATGGACCGCGTAAATGCTCCCAAAATATGATCCTTCTATCTGGGTTTGCAGCAGAAATGTGGTGCGCATGCCCGTTCTGCGGTCGCATAATGCACCGCAGAACGGCCCTTTACAAAATTCCAAGATGATTATGCAACGACTATGCAGTCCACAAATCAGTTATGCAATCGCATAATGGATCACATTTTGACCTCAAATTTGACTAACACACTGACTCACTTTGCGATAGAAATATGGTCTGCATACTTGATTCGCGACTGCTTTCTGGAGGCATAATAGCACTTTTTGGGAAAACTTTGATTCTTGATTTTTAAAATCTTATATTAGTACAAAGGGTCCGAACAGTTTACACATTCCTAACACATATTCGTAACCTGGCATTACGAGATTCTAAGTTTTGGGTACAAGTTTTCACGGGGCCTTGCAGAGAGACTGCAGATGGGGGGAGAGAGTAGTGTTACAAACTCTTTCCCTGTATGATGGCATCTCGGATCATGTTGATGGATTCCTTAACGTGTATACGTATCCTTTCATACTGGTCCCTCTCGATTGGGATGTGCTTGACTTCTGTTTAAGGTATCGGGTTACCTTAGTGCAGATACACCCGTTGTTTTGGCGATTAGTGTTGATAATAAGGTTCTTTACAGAGAAGGCGGGGTTTGAATTTATGCTCAGTCATCTCATTAGGCTGTATCGGCCCTTTTACCACCGGGGTCTGCTAACCTTGCGGTGTAGGTCGACCACACCCATTGGTGTTGATGATAAGGAGGATGGATATTGAGAGTGGATGATTCGGTTCGTCTGGGTCCGGACTGCTGGCGCTATCTCATTAGAACTTATTCCATTTCCCTAAGAATGGAACTGTACACCTAAGTGGTACATCCTGTGCCTTCTCAGATTCATTTATAGCGAAGGCTAGTTTTATAACTGTTTTGTCCCTTTCTGTAGCGGTTTCATAGGCGCCTGGCGATGTTCCTGATCTGCCTGGTTGGGTCCGAAAGTTGGCGACCCACTTGACTTGTGGTGAGAGTAGGTGGATAGTTGTATCCCAGTGTAGATGGGAAGCAATACATCACGGTGTGTGTTTGTACTACATTTTTCTTACCCCTTGTTCATTTGGAGAGGCATTTTCTCTTTTTGCGTATTAATATTGCTGCCGTAGGTATCGTAGAGTCTCCTGAGGTGAGGTCGTGCTCCACTTGAGAGGGGGAGGGGTTGCTAGCTCCCAAGCTAAAGGAAGAAAAAAATAAGTGGTATATGCATTCGCAGGGTGATGGCGCTCAGAGTAAGGTGAAATAGGGCCAGAGTTTTGAGACGAAAACAACATCTGAGCATGTCACACCCGAAGTTCCTGGTCCTGGAAAGGTGGTTTCTCCAAGCGACCGTACCTCGAATGGAGTTGCTTCTTCCAGGGCAGGTGGACTAGATTAACAGATTTTCCCTTGGCCTTCGAGAAAGTCCGTCATCTTCAATTCATGGTGAATTTTGACAAAGGCCTTTTGAATTTCGCGTCCTTCTTTCTTTATCGAGTTTTCTTCTGCAGGCCTTTGACAGGCTTAGGTCTTAACTGCTCCATCATGGAGCTAAGCCCTGGAAAGCTCTGGATGAGGATAGATCCCTTAGGCTCCTTTGCGAGGAAAAGGAAGTTCAGCTGGCACACTTGCGATATGAGACATACCAGAGCTTGAATTACGAGAGCTACTTGATGGAGCGAGTAATTTTCTTTCCCGGGTGCGTATGTGTTCCCCTTTTGGATTTTGAGGCTCAAACTTCATTTATTCCCATTGCTGAAAAAGACGAAGGCACTGGAATGTCTTCGGGATGAAGCCGACCAAATCAAGAATGACTGTGACGAGCTAAGAGCTCGGGCGGAGGTTCAAGCTTCCGAGGAGAAGGATGCCTTGGCTAAAGTTCCTGCCTTCGAGGTTCAACTCCACTTAGCTCGTGATAATTATTTTGTTTAACCGGATATGATCATGAAGCTCGAATCCAAGTTTTTGAAGGTTAGGGTCAAGATCGTTGATGTTCGGGCTGGAGCAGTACTAAGCCGAACTAAGGCTGATCACGCGATGGCGATTTATTTGAAGGACGCTACTGATGCTCAAGCCAAGTTGAATAGGGTCCTCGATCTTGAAGAGAGGATCAAAGAATATGCTCGTTGCAAGTCTCGTAGAAAGATTCTCAAGGAGATCCGCGCTAGGGGCTTTGTCCTCTAGGAAATGTTGGCGTGAGTGAGGTCAGATGAGTGTGATGCTGGGTTAATCCTATCTATCACCGAGGAGAGTAAAGACGAAGCCGGTAGGCCATAGATCCCAGGGATAGGGCATAGATTTTTCCATTTTGTACGTAGCATTTCCAGAGCATGTTTGTAGATAGAGAATGTGCTTTTTCGCGTATGTGTATAAAAGAATCTTCTGTGCCCTTTCTGTGTCACATTTGTCCAGGTGAATTGGTCTCAGAGTCGGTGAAAATCCTTAGATTCGTTATATGGCCCTAGGGCTTATTAGGCTGGCCCGGGGGCTCTTACGCGCCCGGTCTATGCGACCTTTAGTATAAGCTGGCGTTTGAGCTCTTATGCTTTTACTCAACTATTTTGGGTTTAGTCTCCGAGTCGAGTTTTAACTTGATCTCATTTGGCCCTCAAAATTTTATGTTTGCATGGGCTGGCGACAATAGCTCTTAAGCCTTTGATCGAAGCGATCTTTTATGTGCGTGGCCCTGAGGCTTATTAGGCTGTCGACAATGGCTCTTACGCTCTACCCCGAGGCATATGTAATTAACTATTTTGGGTTTTGTCTCCGAATCGGTTTACGACTTAAGCTCAATTTTCATTTTTGTGTGATTTGGCGACAATAGCTCTTACACTTTGGACCGATGCAGCCTTTCAATGTAAGCTGACGGCAATGGCTCTTACGCTTTAGGTCAAAGCGGCCTTTTATTGGCTTTATTTTCTTAAGGACTTTTGAAATGATTTTTCCTGACCCATCGTCAGTTCGGGAAGAACCTTGATTTCAAGTCGTTTGCGGCAATGTACGATCACCTCGGGAGGTTTGGCTCAGAGGCTGAGTGGCTCGAAGCCTTGTGATTTGGAGCTAACATGGTCAAAGCTCTTTTGCCTATGCTGAGGGTAGCCTGTTTAACCGGTTCTTTTCTAAGTAGAGTCGAAGTAATGGCCTGTGATTTTGTAGCGACGGTCAGGCATCCCCGAGTCGCGTTAGTTTGGCTGGCACAGCCGTATGACCGTAGTTATTTGTGCTTGGCCAAAGCCATTTTTGTTCTCGACTGAAATAGTTTAGGTGTTTATATCGAGGGTATTCCTTTTTAGGGGTTTTAAAAGTTATATATATATCCTTAACTTCTGGATCGAGCTTATGCTTGTAATAAGGTCTTATAAATTTTTCATGCCTTTGATGTCTTGCAGTTTTGGATACTTGGTACAAATATTGTTCATGCCTTGCTTGAGGTCTTACAGTTTTGGATACTTGGTACAAGTATTGTTCATGCCTTGATTGAGGTATTACAGTTTTGGATACTTGGTACAAGTATTGTTCATGCCTTGCTTGAGTCTTACAGATATTGTAGTTGCCTTATATAGGTCTTATGAGACCGAGTCTGCCCAATAGGGGTCTTATAGCCTCGGGCTTTTTAATGAATGGTGCGATTGGCGACAGTCATTGAGGGTACTTTGTCTTGGAAGCCATCACTTGTAGATTTCTTATTGCCTCGTTGAGGGCTTACAATTTTGGAGATCCCGACCCTGAGGTTGTGCATTTTTTAGATTTAGACGTCAGTCCCCGAGTATCCGAGGCACTTTTGTCCTTGGATATGTTCCGTGATTTTCATGTTTCCTCATTGAGGGCTTATGAGTTTGGAGTCCTGACTTGGAGATTGCTTGGGTGCTGAATTGTCGACCCGGTCCCCGAGTACTCGGGATGTTTTGCTAGAGGAATTATTTTTGCAAAAATGCAGAGTTTCCTTTGGAGTATAAGATGCTTCGATAAAATTATTCTTTGTTTACTTGATACAAGTACATATGTCTCCGCCAACGGGGGCCCAGCTATACGGGCTCGGATCGTTCGCGTGTTTGGCCCGGTACATCATTTTCCTAGTGAGGCCCCATTTGGAATTTTTTGGCTTTTTCGAGGGGATGATCCTCCGTGGGGATGCCCTCCAGTGTTTGAGGTTGATTGCAAAAGAAGCCTCAAACATTTGTTTGGATCTTTCTTAGGTAGCATATAGATGTTGCCTCGTTAAAAACCTTGACGGTAAAACCCTTCTTGGGATGAAACCCGACCGAACAAAAAGTGTACATCGCATGCTTTTGAAACCTAAGGCCTTCAGGTTGGGAAGATCTCTGGTTGTTTCAATCGGGTTCCTGCATGAGGTTTAGTTATGAATATAAAATGAAAAGGGAGATGATTATACCTTAGCATGGGATGCGCCGGTGATGCTTCGAGGTCTGGTAATGAGGACGCGGTACAGTCCTTTGCTATATTTAATCGAGCTTAGCCAAAGATGTTGTTTGCTTGCTCTTTGGTTCTTTCGAAAAGGGAGATATTGGTGTCGGTTCCACGACGTGCACGGCGAACATTTCTCTTGGCACGTGCTGGTCCCTGTATATGGTTTTAATCCCGTCCTTTGTACATCATTTAGTGGAGGGTGGACGACATTGCTCTCATGCAGTGTATCCACGGTCGTCTGAACAAGGCGTTGTACCTCATGTCTCCTTTGATGACATGAAATTTAACATTTTGGGTCGTTCCGACCACGCTGACTGGGAAGGTGATTTCTACTTTCGTTGTTTTACTTGCCATATTGAATCCATTGAGGACTCGAGTGGCTGGCACAATCTGGTCTAGTAGTCCGAGATGCTCTATTACTCTCAACCTGATAATGTTACCCGAGCTACCTGGATCTATAAGTACACATTTTATTTGAAATGTATTCATAAAGAAATATATTACCAATGCGTCAATATGAGGTTGAGACAAGGTCTTGGAGTCCTCTTCGCTGAATGTGAGGGCATCCTCGGGTATGCATCCCCGAGTTTGTTTTTTTCGAGTGATGGATATTTTTTTCTTTCTCATAACGAGTTCCTGGGTATCGTCAATGCCTCCCAAGTTCATGTGGATAACATGTTATGCTTCATTTGCTTCATTCTTTTTTACCACCTCTCTTTCCCAAAATCGATTTTTGGCTCGATCACTTAAGAATTCTCGGAGGTGACCTTTATTTAGTAGCCTGGCTATTCCTCTCGGAGCTGGTAGCAATCTTCAGTCCTATAGCCGTGTGTGTTATGAAATATACATACTAAGTTATGATTCCTCTGGAAAGGATCCGGCTGTATAGGCATGGGCCATTTGGTGTCTCTAATTTTGCTGATGGCGAAAATAATATCTGATACATCAGCATTGAAGTTGTATTCTGATAAGCACGGTGCCCCTGTTGGCCCTATGTTTCCATCAAATCCGATTCTGTTAATGAGTCCACGAAAATTCTTTCCTCGGTTGATCAATCGATCGTTGGGAGGTAAGTTGCGCCTTGAGGTGTTCCTCCTGTCTTCGGTGTATGGCTGATATCTTTCCTTATTTGGCTTTGGCTCTTTCATCGGAATCCTACTTGGGTACACTGAACCGGAGGGGGCTCCCAGCTGATCATCCTCGACCTTGATCTTTGACTGGTATCGGTTGTGGACGTCCGACCAGGTCACGACGGGATACTCGATCAGATTCTCTTTTAGCTGCCTTGAGGAAACTGAGCTTCGCTCATTCAGGCCTTGGATGAAAGTCTGTACTGCCTAGTCATGGAGACTGGAGGTAGTTCCATTCGTTATATTTGGAAGCGAGATACGAATTCTCATAACATCTCGTTCTCCCTTTGCTTGTCTTGAACACGTCAGATTTCCTCGTTGCTACTTTGATGGCACTGGCGTGCGCCTTTATAAAGGAATCTTCCAGCATGGAAAATCAGTCTATGGAGTTGGGAGCTAGGATGGTACCACATCATGGCCCCCTTAGATAGTGTTTCCCCGAACTTCTTCAAAAAGGTGGACTCGATCTCGCCATCTTTAATGGTGTGTCCCTTTACTGCGCATGTGTAGGCAGTAACGTGCTCATTGGGTTCTGAGGTCACGTTGTATTTTAGAAGTTCTGACATTCTGAACTTCTTTGTAATGGGTTTCGGAGCTGCTTCCTCAGGGAACGGCCTTTGTACGAACTTTTTCAAATCCACACCTTTCAGGATAGTGGGTGCGCCCGGGATTTGGTTGACCCTGGAGTTGTAGGTCTTGACTTTCTTATTGTTGGTTGCTATCATTTTCTCGCCCAATACGATCCTTTTGGTGAGGTCCTTGAGAAGTTTTATAATGGCGGGATAGGCTATCGACCCATTATTGCTTGACCTCTCCAGTATTTGTTTGGCCGAGGGAGCTGTCCTCGGTGCTACCGTGATAGGAGACTTTTGGTGACTTTGTAGCCGAACAATAGACAGCTTTTGTGCCTGCAACATTTCAAAAATAACATGAAGGCTAACTTCTCGTTCCCCCCGATCTGGGTTTTTGAGGCTTCCTGTTGGTCACCTTGGTGTATGATTCTGTTAGTGTGGGAGCTTATTTCGATGTGTCGAGTGTCCCATGAGATTTTGTCTGTCAGGATCAGTCCTAGCGTATTCTCAAGATTTTGTGGCAGCCCACCAATGCTTGGAACAGCCACACCATTTTCTCTGTGGTTCTCAGTATTGTTTTTTACTGAATAAGACATTTAACCTAAAACTGAAGATCTTGGACAAGAAAAAGTGTGAAAGATAACTTGCGTTATGTGGTGAAACCAGCAAGAAAATAATCACTATTATCTTTAGCCCCATGGTGGGCGCCAAACTGTTTACCGTGAAAATGGTAATAACAATTAAATTTGCTGATGGGACTTTAAAAATATGTGATTTATTTTTATGCTATTTGTTTAAGCAGACAATGTTATATGTATGAAGTTTAGAGACGAGATGCGAGCTAAAATACAATTCTAATCAAATCGATGGGCCAGCTATTCGAGGCCTCGAGCTAACCAATACGGGGATTCGAGGTCGATTCCTGAGATCAGTCTCGAGCTATTATGGGTAATCGCGGGAAGGGCTAACACTTACGAAATAATTAAGGGAGGCTCTTTATGGTCAATGATAAGCAATAAATGAAGAACAAGTATGAAGATAGTAAATAAGAGTGGCAATATCGAGAGAATATGTTAGAGCGAGTTCTTATATATTTCATGTAGAACAGTTGGGGCAACAGAGACTTACATGATGAGAGTGATCCTCTTTATATAGGAGGGAAATCCCCGTATAGTGCAAAATACATTACTTACATAGATATGAGGATGAGACGGCTGACTGACGCTCTGATTTGGGTTTAGAGTAGCCTGTCAGGCCGTGTCATCCCTAGTTGTGCATCTTGGGAACCTTTCAATTTTATAATCCATCATGGTTAATGCTATTATGGGGTCAAGTATCGTCGACCCTCAAGGAGAGACACTCGGCCACGACCTCGAGCCTTCGAACCGGTTCCGCGACTTCAGGCCCTCAAAGTGATCTTCCAAAGAATCTTACTGACTAGAAATTGGACCCTCTGATTTTGCCGTATACACACGATCTACCTATAGATGTTTTACCTCTTCATCTTTGGCGTCTTTTCACATCATAAATGACCTTTACTTGACTTGCGGTAATCCTTCTGTACCAGGGATAACAAAGTTCCTTACTCGCGAGGGTGACACTTAGCATAACTGTCACATACAATCCCTTAAGTTTAACTTTACTGTGACGACCCAAAGGGTCATCACCATATTTCTCCCTTTTTCCATGCTTCCGAGGCCTTGAAAACCTCACTTTTAGTTGCCTCGATTTGCGTGCATAGTCCCGGCGCGCATCCAGAAAGCTTCTATGTTGAAATCTGTGAAAAAATTGAAGAATTTTGATATTAATATTGTTAAAGTTTACATCGGTCAATATTTTTGGTAAACGGACCAGGATACGTGATTTGACGGTCCCGTAGGGTCCGTAGAAAAATATGGGACTCGGGCATGTGCTCGGAGTCGAAATCCGAGGTCTAGAACCCGAGTAAAAGATTTTTCTGTTAAATTATTTTTCTAAAATTATTAAGGAAAATGGAAACGAAAATTGATTAAAAGACTACGGTATCAGGCTCGTATTTTGGTTCCAATGCCTGGAACAAGTCTTATATATTGTTTAAGCGCTTTCTGTGGAGTTTGGTCAAAATCGGACGTCATTTGACGTGTTTCGGACTATGAGTTCCAAGTTTGAAAGTTTATGAAGTTTAGAAGAAAAATCATTTTGAGGCTTGATTCATTGATTTTGATGTTGTTTTGGCGATTTGATCGCTCGAGTAAGTTCGTAGGATGTTATTGAGTTAGTGTGTGTGATTAGTTAAGAGCCCCGAGGGCTCGGGGGTGTTTTCGGAGGTGTTCGGGGTGGTTTTGGACTTAGGGAGTTAGCAGATTTTCTGCAATTTTTACACAGGGATTTTCTTCATCGTGTTTGCATTAGTCCCTCGCGTTTGCGTAGATCTGCTTCTTCCCCCTTCGCGTTCGCATCTTGAAACTCGCGAATGCGTAAGCCAATTTCAGGGCCCCAGTAATTCCTTCATTCCGTTCGCGAACTAGTCCTCGCGTTCGCATAGAATTAGCCCACCCTTCATCGCGTTCGCGTATGTACCTACGCGTTCGCGTAGAATAAACCCAAGACCCCAGCCTTTTCCTTCTACGCATTTGTGTTCCCTCCCACGCGATCGTGATGCAGACCCCAGCTTAACCTTCGTAAACGCGGTCCTTTCCCCGCGAATGCGAATGGCATTTTTGCCCAGCGAATTTTTAAAGCTTAAAAACAGAACCCATTTCGGGATTCTGCTATTATTTCACACGGACTCCTTTCTCCAACACCCCATAGATGAAATTCAAGCTCCCCTTCCTCCATAGCTTCTTGGGTAAGTGTTCATAACTTCATCCCCTCTTAATTTCTTCCACTAATTACTAATTTCCTAGCCCTAAATCATGAATTCAAGGTAGAAAATGGGGGTTTTGGGTAGAACTAGGGCTTTGGGAATTTTGGGTAATTCAACCTCAATTTGGGGTCGAATCTTGAAACAAATTATATATTTGGAATCGTGGGGTTATGGGAGAACGGATGTTGGTCCGAACCACGAGTTTGGACTATGTGGGCCCGGGGTCGGATTTTGGTATTTTTGGAAAAATGCTAGGGACTCCATTTCTAGGCTATGGGATGTTGTTTTTGGGTCCTTGATACTATTGAATTGATTATGTCTAGATACCATTGTTTCGGAGTTGGATTGTAGAGGAAAGGCGATATTGGAGAGTTGATTGCTATTCTTGGACAGAGGTAAGTGTTTGTTCTAACTTTGGTTAGGAGGAATAGGATTAGGATAGTATTTTCTAATTTCTAAATGATGCGTACGGTGGATAGGCATGGTGACGGTTATCTATACACTGGAGTCTAGCATGACCGTGGGTCTTAGATGTGCTTGAACAGGACTTTGTTAAATATCTCTCTTGTCTAATTGCTCAGTTTCATATTTTGTGAACGATTGAGGAAGAATTTCGATTGGTATATTATTGGAGTATCGATTCGAACTAGAATTTGACAATTGGGAAAGAAGTGATTAACAGAGAAAGTGTGGTGAATCTTCCCTTGCCGGGACACGTAGTTTATTATTTTTGTTGCTCCTTTGCCGGGATATTTGGGCTGTTAGTTGTACCCTTGCCGGGTTTATTTGTTATGTTGTTGAATTTCCTTAATGGGACCTCTTTTAGAGAGATTATTTGTGCTATTCATTATGATATGGGATCGTGTGGCACGCCGTCCACTTATAAATCATAATATGGGATCGTGTGGCGCACCTCCACTTATGAAATATATTTTGGGATCGTGTGGCACGCCGTCTACCTATGAATTATGAAATGGGATTGTGTGGCACGCCATCCACTTAGAAACTAATAAATAGGATCGTGTGGCACGCCGTTCACTTAGAAACTAATAAACGGGATCGTGTAGTGCGTCGTCGACTTATATATGAGTTAAGGTATTGAGATAGTTTTGTTGTTATATCCGTTGATCTATTTTCACTGTATCTCCCCGGAGCATGCCCTTCCCCTTTTTAATTGACATTCTCTGTCGTTATTTCCATTGCTCTGTGTGTGTGTGTGTGTGTGTGTGTGTGTGTATATATATATATATATATATATATATATATATATATGTCTGCACAGGTTGTTTTAGGTAGGTCCTGTCTAGCCT
>MU723800.1:31793-60465 GCA_026770625.1 Nicotiana glauca
GCCCCAGACTTGGTAGGGGTGCATCTTCACAGACTGCTCAACCATAGCATGCCTCCCAGAGTTCTTAGGTTGTGGTTCCAGCTCCCACTACTGCCCTTCCTGCCTAGCCAGCCAGGGGCGGAGGCCGGGGAGATAGAGGTCGCCCTCATGAGAGGGGTCGGGCCAGATATTATTGCATTCATGTTCGCACCGAGGCATTTGCCTCTGATTCTGTCATCACAGGTATTATTCTGTTTTGTCACAGAGAGGCATCAGTTCTATTCGATCCAGGCTGTACTTATTCATATATGTCCTTTTATTTTGCTTCGCATTTGGGTGTGCCTCGGGATTCTTTGAGTGCCCCCGTTTATGTTTCTACTCCTGTGGGAGATTCTCTTGTTGTGGACCGCGTGTTTCGGTCGTGTTTGGTTACTATTTGTGGTTTTGAGACCAGGGTTGATCTATTATTACCCGCTATGGTTGACTTTGATATTATTCTGGGCATGGACTAGTTGTCGCCCCATCATGGTATTCTTGATTGTCATGCCAAGATCGTGACGCTGGCTATGCCAGGTGTTCCACGTATTGATTGGTGCGGTACTTTAGATCATACTCCCAGCAGGGTTATTTCTTTCCTTAAATCCCAACGTATGGTTCAGAAGGGGTATGCTTTGTATTTAGCTTATGTGAGAGATGTCAGTGTTGACACCCCTTCTGTTGATTCAGTTCCAGTGTTACGGGATTTCCCCGATGTGTTTCCAGTTGATCTTTCGGGCATGTAGCCCGATAGAGATATCGATTTTGGCATTGCTCTATTGCCGGGCACTCAGCCCATTTCCATTCCTCCATATCGCATGGCTCCTCCTGAGTTGAAGGAGTTCAAGGATCAGTTGCAGGAATTATTGGGTAAGGGTTTTATTTGACCCAGTGTTTTGCCATGGGGTGCTCCTGTCTTGTTCTTGAAGAAGAAGGATGGTTCTATGCGTATGAGCATTGATTCTCGCTAGTTGAACAAAGTTACAGTAAAGAACCGATATCCTTTACCTCGTATTGATGATCTGTTTGATCAGCTTCAGGGCGCACAGGTGCTTTCCAAAATTGATTTGCACTCAGGTTACCATCAGTTGAATATTCGGGAGCCAGACATCCCGAAGACTGCCTTCAGGACTTGGTATGGTCATTACGAGTTCCTTGTTATGTCTTTTAGGTTGACTAATGCCCCGACAGCTTTTATACATTTGATGGACAACGTATTCAGGCCATATCTTGACTTATTCGTGATTGATTTTATTGATGATATTCTGGTATATTCTCTGAGTCGGGATGATCATGAGCAGCACCTGAGGGTAGTGCTTCAGACTCTGAGGGACAAGAGATTATATGCAAAGTTCTCCAAATGTGAGTTCTGGCTGAGCTCTGTGGCATTCCTAGGCCACGTGGTGTCGAGTGAGGGCATTCCAATGGATCCGAGGAAGGTGGAGGTCGTGCAAAGTTGGCCAAGGCCCTCCTCAGCAACGGAGATTTGCAGTTTCCTTGGCTTGGCCGGGTATTACCGTCGCTTTGTGGAGGGGTTTTCATCGATTGCGGCCCCTATGACTAGATTGACTCAAAAGGGTGCCCCATTTCAGTGGACAGAGGAGGGTGAGGCGAGCTTTCAAAAGCTCAAGATAGCTTTGACTTCAACCCTAATTTTGATGTTGTCTACCGGTTTGGGGTCCTATACAGTTTATTGTGATGCCTCACGGGTTGGACTTAGAGCGGTGTTGATGCAGGACGGTAGGGTGATTGCCTACACATCCAGACAGTTGAAGGTGCATGAAAAGAACTACCCTGTCAATGATCTTAAGTTAGCTGCCATTGTTCACGCCTTGAAAATCTGGCGTCATTATTTGTACGGGGTGCCTTATAAGATCTACACTGACCATCGGAGTTTGCAGCACTTGCTTAAGCAGAAGGACCTGAATATGCGTCAGAGGAGATGGTTGGAGTTGTTAAAGGATTATGATATTACCATTCTTTATCACCCGGGAAAGGCCAATGTGGTTGCCGATGCCTTGAGTCTCCGGGCGGAGACATATCTACCAGCCTCAGAGAGACCCATGGCGATGGATGTTCAGGCTTTAGCCCGGCAGTTCATGAGATTGGACCTTTCAGAGACCAGTCGGGTTCTAGCCTGTGTGGTTTCTCGGTCTTCCCTATTTGATCGCATCAGGGAGCAGCAGTTTGATGACCCTCATTTGCTTATCCTCCAGGATAGAGTTCGGCGTGGTGATGCCAGAGATGTTACCATCGGGGATGATGTGGTATTGAGGATGCAGGGCCGGATTTGTGTGCCCAATGTCAATGGTCTTCGGGAGTTGATTCTAGAAGAGGCCCATAGCTCGCGATATTCTATCCATCCGGGTGCTGCGAAGATGTATCAGGACTTGAGACAGCCTTACTGGTGGAGACGGATGAAGAAGGATATAGTTGACTATGTGTCTAGATGCCTCAACTGTCAGCAGGTGAAGTATGAGCACCAGCGTCCGGGTGGGTTACTACAACTGATTGAGATCCCAGAGAGGAAGTGGGAGCATATCACCATGGACTTCGTATCTGGACTCCCACGGACCGGGAGGAAGTTTGATTCTATTTGGGTCATTGTGGACCGGCTGACCAAGTCCGCTCATTTCATACCTGTGTGTACCACTTATTCATCGGAGCAGTTGGCGGAGATTTATATCAGGGAGATCGTCCGGTTGCATGGTATTCCAGTTTCTATCATCTCAGACAGAGGTACTCAGTTTACATCGCAATTTTGGAGAGCCGTGCAGCAGGAGTTGGGCACTCGAGTGGAGTTGAGCACGACATTTCACCCCCAGATGGACGGACAGTCCGAGCGCAGTATTAAGATTCTGGAGGATATGCTCCGTGCGTCCGTGATTGAGTTTGGAGGGTCATGGGATGATTTCATGCCACTGTCGAAGTTTGCTTATAACAACGGTTATCAGTCCAACATTTAGATGGCGCCGTATGAGGCCTTGTATGGTAGGAGATGTAGATCTCTGGTGGGTTGGTTTGAGCCGGGTGAGGCCAGGCTATTGGGCATAAAGATGGTTTAGGATACGAAGAAGAAGGTTAAAGTGATTCCGGACAGACTCCGTGCAGCCCAGTCCAGACAGAAGAGTTATGCGGACAAGAAAGTTCGTGATGTGGCATATATGGTTGGCGAGCGAGTTCTGCTTTGGGTCTCGCCTATGAAGGGCGTTATGAGGTTTGGAAAGAAAGGGAAGCTGAGTTCGAGATTTATTGGGCCTTTTGAGATCTTGAGGCGAGTTGGGGAGGTTGCTTATGAGCTTGCCTTACCTCCCAGCCTAGCCGGAGTTCACCCGGTATTTCATGTCTCGATGCTCCGGAGATATCACGGCGACCCGTCGCACGTATTGGATTTCAGTTTAGTCCAGTTGGATGAGGATCTATCCTATGTTGAGGAGCCAGTGGCCATTTTGGATAGGCAGATCAGAAAGTTGAGGTCGAAGAATATTGCTTCAGTGAAGGTCCAGTGGGGGGTCAGTCGGCCAAGGAGGCGACTTGGGAGACCGAGCAGGATATGCGCAACCAGTACCCTCATCTTTTTGCTACTTCAGGTATGTTCTCTATACTCGTTCGAGGACGAACAAATGTTTAAGTGTAGGAGGATGTAACGACCCGGCCGGTCATTTTTGGAATTTACGCCCTGATCCCCCATTAACTGCTTTCCCTAAGTTCATTTATGCTATTTTGGTTTGTTGGGACGTTCGGTATTAGGATTCGGAGTGTTTTACGACACTTACTCCCTAAATGAAAGCTTAATAGTTGAAAAATGGTTCGTATTCAGAACATTGTGAAGACAACCTCGGAAAGGGAATTCGATGGTTCGTTTAGCTCCGTTAGGTGATTTCGGGGTTGGGAGCGTGTTCGGGATGTTATTTTGAGGTCCGTAGCTCATTTAAGCTTGAAATGCCGATGTCTGAATTTTTGGAATTTGCAGTCCGATAGTGAGTTTTTGATCCGGGGGTCGGATTTGAATTCCGGAAGTTGTTGTAGCTCCTTAATGTCATTTCGGATGTGCGTGCAAAATTTCAGGTCATTCGGGCGAGGTTTGGTTAGGTTTTTTATCAAAATCGTGTTTGGTTGAAATTTGAAGTTCCTAGGCTTGAATCTTGGCTTAAATCGTGTTTCCGGCGTTGTTTAAGGTGGTTGAAGGATTGGTACAAGTTTAAATGATGTTATGGGATATTTCTTTAGGTTTGGTTGAAGTCCCGGGGGCCTCGGGTGTGTTTCGGATGCTCAACGGATTAATTTGAAGTTGGAAATTATTGCAGAAAAATTGCAGGTCAGATCCCTTCTACACGTTCGCGCAGAACCATCGCGTTCACGTAGTGTATCTTTCCCCCTTCATCGCGTTCGCGGCAACCCCACCGTGTTCGCGTAGTGTAACCTGGAGGGGGTGCCCATTTTCCTTACGCGTTCGTGTAGCCTAGTTCCCCCACCCTTCGCGTTCGCGAACTTCTTCACTCGTTCGCTTTGAGTAACTAGACCCCCCTTCATTTTCTCTTCTCCGCGAAAGCGATACTCCTTACGCGTTCGCGATAACCAATTACCTGGGCAGACAGATTAAATTACCCATTTCGAGGATTTCACCATTTTTGTAACATTTTGACTTCTAGAGCTCGGTTTTTGGCGATTTTTGAAAGGAATTTTCACCTGGGCAACTTGGGTAAGTAATTCTTACTCGATTTAGGCCAAATTCCATGAATCTCCTCTTAATTTCACTCTTTAATTTCGTGTTTTTGAATGGAAAGTCGGTAAAACTTCTTAGACCTAATTATGGGGTTTTGAGGGGGCATTTGACCTCCGATTTGGGAGATTTTTATATGGTTAGACTCGTTAGAGTACGAGGGTTCTGAGAACGTAAAAATTATTCAATTCCGAGATGATGGCTGGAGGGGTGTTTTGGTCATTTTACCTATTTTCGCACCCTAACTTTAATTTTAATAGTGGAATCAGTTGTTTACAATATTATTTACGATATGTAATTTTATTGAATAGATTTGGTCCATTTGGAGTCGAATACTCGTGGCAAAGGCATTGTTCCTTAGTTGATTTTGCACCGGTTCGAGGTAAGTGGCTTGCCTAACCTTGTTTGAGGGACTTCGTCCCTTAGGATGTGATAATTGGTAATTGGATGCCTTGTATGTTAGGTGACGAGTGCGTACTTGAGCTAATTGTTGAAACTCGAATTTTTACTTAAATACTTGAACTGGATTTTCTTTCATATTTGCTTTATCCTACTTGCTATTATAGCCTGTGCTAGTGTAGAAGAGCATGTCTAATTGATCCAAATTGCCAAATTGCTTAAATTGCCTTCACTGTGATTACGTGGAGAATGTTAGGCCATTATTTGTTGCCTTGTATTGTTGTACTTCAATTTCTGAATATTTCTCTAATTTTGGTTGCGTATTTACATTGGGACTACAGATGTGGGATTCCGGGAGCTCCCCCCTTTTTGTTTACTTTGGGACTACGGGTTCGATTCCCAGGAGATCCCCCTGCACTTTTATTTTGGGACTACGGGACGGTATCCCGGAGATCCCCCTGCACACTAGTGATTGGACTACGAGACGTTATCCCGGGAGATCCTTTGATATTGATATGAGAGTTGGACGATGGGACGGTATCCCGAGAGATCCATTAGACAGTTGAGGAAAGGGATACAGGACGGTATCCTGGGAGACCCTCGTTGGCATTCTTGTTGCAATTTAGTTGTGTTTACTCTGCGTTTTTGTTCTGTCGTTGTAGTATTATTATCTCATTAAGTTGTCTTATTACGCTGCTGCGTTCATTAGTTTCGTCGGATTTCTACACTGTTAATATTTTTGCTGCTATATTATTTTTTTTGCCTCAGTAGGGCCCTGACCTTCTCGTCACTACCCAACCGAGGTTAGGCTTGGCACTTACTGAGTACCACTATGGTGTACTCACGCCTCTTCTGCGCATGTTTTTCAGGTGCAGATCCAGGTACCTCTACGCAGGCGCATTATCTATAGCTGCAGGGAGCATTTCGGAGACTTGAGGTATATCTGCCGCGTCCGCAGACCGGAGAGTCTCCCTCTCACTCTACCCTTTAGTTAGTTAGATGCTATTCTGTTCTTCCTTGTTATAGAATTTCCAGATGATTATAGCAGTGTTATGTATTACTCTTAGCCTGTGTTGCCCGTGGGTTTCCGGGTCTTTGGGATAGTTTCAGAATTTAAAGTGTTAAAGTGTATGTGCCAGGCGGTAACTGTATACATTACTCACATTATTTAGCTTTTGATTATAAATTTTGTAAATGTTGTTACTTCCGCAATGTGTTAGGCTTACCTAGCCATGAAGGCTAGGTGCCGTCATGACATGTTCACAATTGGTGAACTAGGGTCGTGACAGCTTTCTGTATGATTCTTAAAGAAGAAATCTCTACCTCAGCTGGGATGACAACCTAGGTACCATAAACCAAAATGTAAGGAGCCGGTTGATGTGTGCACTCTAGTGCGGTATCACAATAAAGCAAAAGGTAGCTTCTCATGCCATTGTTTATGGTTTTCTACCATCTTCCTTAGTATCTTCTTGATATTTTTGTTGGCATCTTCTACGGCTCCATTCATCTGAGACCTATAGGCTATGGAATTCTTGTGCTTGATTTTGAAAGTTTCACACATGGCTTTCATCAAATCACTGTTGACATTGGCGGCATTATCAATAACAATGGACTCGGGAACTCTGAATCGGGAAATAATGCGATCATTGAAAAAATCTGCGATGACTTTCTTGGTTACAACTTTGTAAGATGCGGCCTCTACCCATTTTCTGAAGTAATCAATGGCTACTAGAATAAACATGTGCCCATTTGAAGCAGTAGGCTCAATCGAACCAATGACATCCATACCCCAGGCGGTAAATGGCCGAGGTGAGCTTGTTGCATTGAGCTCATTTGGAGGCACTTTTATCATGTCAGCATGCACTTGGCATTGATAGCATTTTCGGACGTACTGGACATAGTCTGTCCCCATGTTCATCCAAAAGTAACCGACCCTGAGTATTTTCTTGGCTAAGACAAAACCATTCATATGCGGGCCGCAACTCCCATCATATATATCATTAAGCAATTTAAAAGCTTCTTTTGCATTGACACATCTTAGCAAGCCCAAATCGAGAGTTCTTCTATACAGATTTCCTCTGCTGTGGAAGAACTGATTGGACAATCTCCAGAGTGGGATTTTCTAAGTTGCATGCTCCACATACTCTCCCAATGACAAATACTCCTTGATGTCATTGAACCAAGGCTTTTCATATGTTTCTGCTTCAAGATGAGCACAATATGCCGGTTGACTATGGATTTTTACTAGGATGGGATCAATGAAATTCTTATCTGGATGTTGTATCATAGATGACAAGGTGGCCAATGCATCGGCAAAATAATTCTGAATTCTGGACACATGTCGGAATTCTATCTTCGTGAACCTCTTTCTCAATTCCTGCAGGTGGTGCAGTTATGGCAATATCTTGGAATTCTTGGTGGCCCACTCTCCTTGTACCTGGTGCACAAGCAAATTTGAATCACAGATTACCAACAGCTCCAGAATGTTCGTGTCGATTTCCATGTTGAGCCCTAGTATGTAGGCTTCATACTCCGCCATGTTGTTGGCGTAAGAAAATCTGAGTTTTGCAGATATTGGACAATGTTGACCTGTTTCTGATACCAAAACTGCTCCAATACCCACTCCTTTGAAATTTGCAGCGCCGTCAAAGAACATCCTCAAACCGTGACACTTCTTCATCGGGAAAATACATTTTCAAGGGTTCGTATTTTCCTCCCACTGGATTTTCAGGAAGATGATATGTCAATGCTTGTCCTTTGACTACATTTTGAGTTATGTAGACGATATCGAACTCACTCAATAGTATCTGCCACTTAGCTAACTTCCTAATTGGCATTTGTTTTTAAAATATGTACTTCGAAGGGTCCATCCTGGATATGAGGTATGTTGTGTAGGCACAGAAGTAATGCCTCAATTTTTGAGCTTTCCAGGTCAAAGCACAACAAGTGCATTCTAGCAGAGAGTACTGTGCTTTGTAAGGCGTTAACTTCTTAGTTAAGTAATATATGGCTTGCTCATTCCTCGTCGTCTCGTCATGTTGTCTTAGAACACATCCGAAGGCTCTATCCAATATAGATAGATAAAGTATCAAAAGTCATTCCGGCTCTAGCAGGACCAGAACAGGTGGTTTGGATAGGTACTCCTTGATCTTATCAAAAGCTTTCTGACAATCCTCAGTCCAGCTTGTCTCGGTATGTTTCCTCAGCATCTTGAATATGGGTTCACATATGATTGTGGACTGTGTTATGAAGCGATTGATATAGTTGAGATGTCCCATGAAGCTCATCACATCCTTTTTTCTCCTAGGTGGTGGTAACTCCTGGATAGCTTTGACTTTAGACAAATCTAGCTCGATCCCTTGACAGGTGACAATGAATAATAATAACATTCCTGCAGGAACCCCGAATGCACACTTTCCGTGGTTCTGTTTTAATTTGTACCTCCTTAGCCTGTCAAAGAATTTTCTCAAGTCTGCGATGTGATATGCAGCCCTCTTGGATTTGATAATGACATCGTCCACACACACCTCTATCTCCTTGTGTATCATATCATGGAAGATGGTTGTCATGGCTCTAATGTAAGTAGCCCCATCATTCTTTAGACCAAATGGCATCATCTTGTAGAAGCATACCCCCAAGGGGTGATAAAAGATGTTTTCTATGCATTTTTTTCATCCATCCATATCTGGTGATAACGTGCGAAGCAATCTACAAAGGAAGAGTTCATGTTTGGCGCAATTATAGATCAAAATGTGTATGTTTGGCAGAGGAAAGTCGTCCTTGGGACTTGCTCTGTTTAAATCCCAATAGTTAACACATACCCTGACTTTCCCTTCTTTTTTTAGAACTGGCATAATGTTAGCTAACCAGGTTGGGTACTCAACCACCCTGAGAACTTTGGCTTTGATCTGCTTGGTAACTTTCTTCTTGATTTTCAAGCTCATGTCTGGTTTTAACTTTCTGAGTTTCTGCTTCACTGGCAGACACATGGGATTAGTAGGCAACTTGTGAGCCACTATGGACGTGCTAAAACCGGTCATGTCATCATATGACCATGCGAAAATGTCCTCATACTCATTTAGGAAGTGGATATACTCTTCCTTCCCTGTTGGTGACAAGTGAATGCTGATGCGAGTCTCCTTGACGGTATCAGTGTATCACAAGTTTATGCTTTATCTTCATCGAGATTGGACTTAGGCTTATTCTCAATGTTTTCAACATCCTTGATAACTTCCTCAAGTATCTCATCTTCTTCATCTGAATCACTAATCTCATGTTGCGTTGCCTCGTTACATGTCACAGTCACTGGTTCATCAGGAAAAGTAATAATAACGCTGTAGAAAGGAAAAGTGTAGAAAATAGTATTGAATAATAAAGATCAAATGCATTTTATTAAAATCGAAAAACATCCATACAAGTACGGCTCGATGAATCAAGCAAATATTTTGAAATAAGTAAATCGTAAAACAATGTTACTGGAAATCTTAAATGCCTAGAATTGCTATAAAATAGAATCTGCCAAGCTACCCAGGGACTTGCCAGGCCCGGGATGGTGTGGCGGTCTTGTTCCTAAGAACAGTTTCCTTCTCCAAAGTCACAATAGTGAGGCCTTCTTCCCCCTTCTCCTCAATTCATGCCTTTGTCCTCCAAGAAAAGATTCTTCAGCCTAGCTAATGCTTCCTCTTCTGCAGTTCCCCATATTGTGTTACCTTGGTGAAAAGATTGATCTAGGCGTGGCAATGGTTGCTCGAGAGGGTAATACGGCTGATGCTATGGAGATGACAAATCATTATTCTATTTCCATATGTACTGATATCCTAGCCCAAAGGTAGTACCACGAACATTCAGCCGTATCAATTTAGTGATACCCTAGAGATTTTTCCCAAGCTCTTTTTAGGTTTATACCAAAAGCATATCAGTGTGATTTATATTTTGCTGCTCCACTATTTATCTTTCTCGATAGTATGAACACGTTCAATGTGAAGATAGGTTTCCCCTCCTAGCCTTCTTCTATATCCAATGACCGAAATGGTTTGATAGGTGTAAATGAGGTTACTCCAATCTCTATGAATGATCACCTCCTGTTGATTCCAAGTTAGCACCTGAAACTCGGCGTAAGGTATGTCGAGCACTTAAAACTCGACGTCGAACCAAGTTAGCTCCATCTACAAGAAAAGGTTAATTTTCCCGATTGTGGCCATTTAAGACCCATCGAAAGCTTTCACGTTCATGCTTCCTACCCGTATTTAATTAAAACCATTGTCCAACCATTTTATAGTGTCCAATGGACAAATATTGAGGCTTAACATCTGTTAACCAAGACCCTAGCTATCACGCCCCAAATTCGAGAGACATGACTGGCGCCCGACCAGGTAGCCCCAGCCGAGCAGACCTGGGTGCCTCTCCTAGCCCACGTGTTACCCCATGTCTTACTTACTCAATATTCCAAGAACTGGACAAATAATTAATTTTAGAACACCCTTTTTGCAAAGCATACATACATACAATTTAGTTAGTGAAATTACTAATTCGTTGCCCAACAAAGGAAACATGGATTTACATAAACTTCTAACCCATATCCACTATCACCCAAATTGAGTCGAACTTTCACTGAGTGCGAGGTAATCCTACCACGAAATCCATGTTGATCATCTCCCACTTCCACATTGGTATTTCCATATACTGGGTTAACCCACCGGGCCGCTGATGCTCAGCTTTTACTTGCTGACAATAGGGACATTTAGATACAAAGTCAGCCACACCCCTCTTCATACCGTTCCACCAATAAGTTTCCTTGAGATCGTGATACATTTTCATAGAACCTGGGTGCACCGAATACCTGGAATGATGAGCCTCCGCCATTACTCTCTCCCGAAGGTTATCCACATCTAGAACACATATCCTTCCTTGACATCGTAGCACATCATCATTTCCGTCGAGTGAAAATGCCGAAGTTTTGTTGTTCAGGACTGCCTCCTTCATCTGTGCCAATGCTGGATCGATGAACTGTTTTTCCTTAACTTCCGCTACCAGAGATGATTTTGCTCTATTATGCACCATAACTTCCTCCTCATTTGGGGTCGAAATGCAAACCCCAAGACTGGCCAACTGATAGACCTCCCGAGCTAGGACCCTCTGATACACCCCCAAGTGAGCCAAACTACCCATGGATTTTGGACTTAGGGCGTCAGACACAACATTCACCTTACCTGGATGGTATAAGATGTTCATATCATAATCCTTAAGCAATTCTAACCACCGCCGCTACCTCAAATTTAAATACCTCTATTTGAACAAATATTGGAGACTCTTGTGGTTTGAGAACACATCCATATGGAACCCATAAAGATAGTGTCGCCATATTTTCAAGGCAAATACAACTGCTGCAAGCTCCAAATCATGTGTCGGGTAATTCTTCTCGTGATTCTTGAGTTGCCTTGAAGCATACGCTATAACCTTCCCATGCTACATCAATACACACCCCAAACCGACCCTGGAAGCATCGCAATAGACCACAAATTCTTCTGTGCCTTCCGGCAAGGCCAATATCGATGCCGAGGTCAACCTTGACTTCAACTCCTGAAAACTTCTCTCACAAGCCGTTTCCATCTTTTTTAACAACCCGTTATATCATTTAGATCACAACAATAGTTTTCCACGACTATCCACAAGGGATGTTATCACAGTTATTTCAATTTCACCAATTACGATTCCTCTCAATCATTTATTCCACAGTCCTTGCCCCATAACACATTGGCAATCACAACTTAGTTTATTGCCATTTACTTGCACAATCATATCAGATAACTTAACAAACAACGCATAAGGCACAATATTTACATGAATTCACAAATAGTTAACACAAGTAAACACATCCTGTTCACAAGAGTTTTAACTTCACAACTAATTCATGGAGATATCACATACCAAGTATTTGGACAGCAAACAAGGCGATTTTACAAAGGTTAAGGTGAGCCATACATACCTG
Source organism: Nicotiana glauca (assembly GCA_026770625.1). Taxonomy (NCBI): domain Eukaryota; kingdom Viridiplantae; phylum Streptophyta; class Magnoliopsida; order Solanales; family Solanaceae; genus Nicotiana; species Nicotiana glauca. The sequence goes on from MU723800.1 coordinate 43,919, forward strand.
AAGCTGAATTCCTTTCTAATTCCTACTTCCAATTCACCAAAAATCTAGCGACGTCAATATAGTGAACAAATTAATACACATAACTTAGAATTGAAGGTCACAATTGCTACTCAAACTCATTTAGGTTATCAACCCCTCTTTGAATACTCTTTTACTCCTACACAATTCCTCCTACTAGATCTTAGGTTTTTAATAGACATGCATACATGATTTCATCCATTATTTTAAGGACTAATGCATGAGACTCCCCCTCTTAGTTTAAACCAGAAATTCAGTGGGAGAAGTTAGGGATTTTACCTGTAAGGAAAGGGGTATGAAGATAAGCTTGAAATTTCCCCACACGGATGGTTTTGAAGAACTAAATTTTGGAGAAGATGACTTTCTCTCTTAAGACCCTCTCTTCCTCTCTCTTAATTTGTTCAGCAAGATCGCTAAAATGAGGGGGTTGAGGTGTTTTATTAAAAACGGGTCGGGTTTTAAAATTTAGAAAAATAGAAGCCCGGGCAAAATTTGCAGTCGCATTCTATGACTGCAGAATCGAAATGCGATCCGCAGATTGGACCGCAGAAATGCGCCAAAAACTCTGAAGGTCTGTCTGGGTCTACGACAGGAATACAGTCCATATTCCTGTTATGGGGTCACATTTTTCACCGCAGAATTGACCTCCACAAATCTTGAGGAACATATGCGACAATTATGCGGTCCACATATTGACATATGCGATCGCATAATGGACCGCATTTTACACATCAATTTTGACAACTCTTCTGCTTCACTCTGTGGCAGAAATGCGGTCCGCATAGCTGATCTGTGACCGCATTCTGGACCGCAAAGTGACAATTTTTTGGAAAAATCGATTCTTTTGATTTTTAAGTGCAAAATCAGTAAAAAGGGTCCGACCTTGGCACTACGAGCTACTAGGTTTTGAGCGCAAAATTTTATGGGCCTTACACTAGCACTGAATTTGTCTTTAAATTGCACTACGATATGCAATGCTCGATTATTATTCAACCCCCCAGGCGGTAGCCCATCTTCATGGAAAATGATCTTATGACTTTCCAGTACCTGTCCTACAATGTTGGCCATTTCTACGCTAGTGATGTTGTTGGGTACATAAGCTTCACTCAACACCTTCATTAAAGTGTTCTTACGCGGCTTTGAATTTTGCAACAATGACATGATGGATATCTGAGCTGGGGTTTTTTTCAAATGGTCAATGACAGAATACTTCTTTGTTTGTACTATCCTCCACAAGTCATCTGGCCATGTTTCAATGACAGGCTACCTGGTAGAGATATCCTTACTTAGTCCTCCCAAGTGCTCAGGTGTACAGACTCTTTCAGTCCTAGTCATTTCTTATGCAGCATCAGATTCCTCTACCTTTGCCTTCCCTTTTCATTAAGCTTCGGCAACGTAATCCCAGTGTATTGCTTTTGAGTCGAAGTGAGGTATGGCTGATACTATCACAGTGAAAGGTGTGACCACTTCTACTTCATGGAGCGGAGGTGGCCATAGGTGGAGCCACATCTACCTCAAATGGAACTGATACAGCTACCTCAACCTCGATTAGTGACTAAGTCTGTACTACAATGGGAGTAAATGTGACCGAGCATTTAAAGTCCTCGTCATACCAAATAAGCCCAATCGACCCCTCAGGGTCCCATTCTTCGTTTGTTTCTATCACTACCTCTATGATTAGGGAGGGGGTTATTGCGGTCATTGGGTATGACTTCCTTCGTCTATATGACCTTGTGGTAAATTAGTGTCTGGATCTTATCTTATAATGTTCGCACTCATCAGTAGTATGCCCCTTCATACAGGAATGGGATGCACAAGTTTTGTTTGGATAGACCCATTGGGATGGATTTTCTAATGCCACAACGTAAACATGAATGATGTAACCCTAGGCATTCAACCTCTCATACACCTGGAAAAAGGGTTTAGCAATGGTGGTGTATTGTCTGGACGGCTTGCGGTTGAAGTTTGATCATGGTCTTGGTGAGTTGGAGGCGATTAGAAATGGGATGGTTGGGAATTATAGGTATGATATGTAGTGGCTAGTTGGGAATATCTGGGGGATGAGGGTTAATATGTTGGCGGTGGTGCTTGGTATATTGGTGGAGGTGTTTCATATATGGGTGGTGGTGTTTGATAGGTAAGTGGAGATTTTGGTCCCTGAGCCACCACTACTGCCTCAACGTATCTCTTCTTTGATATGCTACCTGATTGTAATCGCTTATTTGTAGCCCGTAGTGCCTCAAAATTCGTTACCATCTCACTTTTGATGCCTTTCTCGATTATTTCCCCATGTTTGATAATATTAGAGAATTTATTTTTCTCAATAACTATCAATATTACACAATATTGTGGATCCTATGCTCTGACGAAAATTTTGTGCATTTGTTCCTCATCCAAAGATGGCATGACTTTGTCCTCTTCCCACATCCAACAAATATCATACTCACGGAAAGTCTCGGTAGGTTTCTTCTTAAGATTGTGGATATAGATAACATCCGGTGCATTCTCTGTATTGAACCTAAACCGATCCATGAAATCCGTATCCATACTCACCCAACTGGACCATTTCTTGGGATCCTAGCTGATTTAACAGAACAAAGCATCTCGAGTAAGACACCTCATAAAAAGTTTCATCTGGTTCTTCTCTTATTTCCTGAGCCCAACAAGCTTGTCACAATAGGTCCTTAGATGAACCCTGGGATCACCCACACCATCAAAAATTCCGAACTTGGGAGGTTAATATCCCTCCAGTAGTTCTACATCTGGCTATATACATATGTCTTCATAGTTCAAACATTCTATTACCTTGTCGCTTCGACACCCTGAACTCAACTTGTCAACTCCTTGAGTTCTTCAGCCATTTTTTTAATGAGTATTGAAAATAGGCTATAATTACGTATTTTAGTCGCTTATTACACTCTAATTTACTGCGCTTTAATTGAGTTTGAGCTTTAATCGCTAGTGTTTTGCGCTATTTGTGCGTTTTATGCATTGTAGGAGTAATTCCGAGCTATGTAGATGTTATGGAATGAATTCAAGTGATTTGGAGCTTTGAAGTCTGAGTAAAAGTTCAAGAAATTAAGCCGGGATCGTGTTTGGGGGTCAACGGATCATAGTTAGAGCGAACGAAGAATCGAGTAGGCATATCACACACTGTCTAGTAAAATAGATATAACGTATTTCTCATAATTCCATTTGGGCTACACAATATATTGTTGGAAAGCTAACTCCAAGAGCTACAACTTTACTGTTTTACGTATTTCCAAAATTCCACACTAAACAGGGTCAAAAACACAATTGAAACCGAGACTACGGACCTGATGCGGACGGAGACAGAATAAAACCCAACTAGCGCGGCATTAGCGCTGACTTAGTGCGGCCGCGCTAGTCCAGACGGAAAAACAGATCTGAAGAGTACTTTTGGAAGTTCAAGACCAATCCGCTCAACCTATAAAAGGTTTAGTTCGTCCAAAGGAGCGGAGAATAAGTTTTTAGGGTTTAGAACAAGGAAAAAAACAAGAGACACAATAGGACAAGGCGGGGAATTCTTCTACGAGTTTTTCTTTCCTCTTCCTATTTTTCATTGTTGGTTATGACTTTTAGTATTGTAGTTTTACATACTGTTATGAGTAGCTAGATCTTTTACTCTAAGGTTTTGGTGAAACCCAATAGGGATGAATTTGTTGTTATAATAATACTGTTTTGAGTTGGTTGTTAATCTCTATTTGTTCAACTACATATTGATTTTGGTTAATTGAATGGATCCTCAATTAGCCATTCCTATTTATTATGTATCTGCTTGAGAAAGAGTGCATATTTAGGTAGTTGTCTAAACAACATCACTCCCGGAGTATAGGCGAGAGTCATAACCGAGGGTTTAGAGGTTAGATTACAGATAACGATATCTCGGGTACAATATAAGTGAACCGTAATGTGAATCTAGCTAGCGTAGCTTGTGTCACGACCCCAGTTCTCCCTCCGTGAACATGTCGTGATAGCACCTAGTCCCTATAACTAGGTATGCCTAACAATGCGGAAAACAACATAACTTGCAGAATAATTTAATTTAAAACTGAACAACTAAAAGAAAACTGTATAAAAATGCCGCTCGGCATATACCACTCAATAATGCTGAAGTCTACAATATCACACAAAAACATGAAAACTCACGGGAACATAAGCTAAAGGAAGTACTGAAAAATGCTATAATCTCCAGAGATGTCTACAACAAGAGTACGATAGAAGGCTAAATACTACAGATAGAGTAAAGAAGGAGACTCTTCGATCTGCGGATGCTGCAGATGTACCTCGAAGTCTCTGTAGCTCTCCCTGCCCCAAGGATAGTGCGCTTGAGATGAAGTACCTGGATCTGTACATGAAAAACATGTGCAGAAGTGGCATGAGTACACCACAACTGTACTCAGTAAGTGCCAAGCCTAACCTCGGTTGGGTAGTGACGAGGAAGGTTAGGGCCCTACTTAGAACAATGATAATAATAAGTCTTGCAACAGTATGAAATAACCAGAAATAATTGACACAACTATGAAGTAAGACAGGCTATACGAGACAACAATTAACATTCAGAGAAAATGATAACACACAGTAAAACAGCTCGATATCAATACAAATAACGAGGATGAACCAGGATACCGTCCTGTAGTCCCTTTCATCAACTGTCCAAGAAGTTTCCGGGATACCGTCCCGTAGTTCGTCACATGAGTATATTGGAAGGATCTCGCGGGATACCGTCATGTAGTCCAACTATCAATGTGCATGGGGATCTATCGGGAATTTAACTCGCAGTCCCAAAGTAAATGTGCAGGGGCATCTACTGGGAATCTAACCCGTAGTTACAAAGTAAATGTGCAGGGGATCTACCGGGAATCTAACACGTAGTCCCAAAGTAAACAAATAAGGAGGGGGGATCTACTGTAATCCCACATTCGTAGTCCCAATGTAAATACGCAGTCACAACGCGAAGATATTCAAGAATGACACTCAAAATACAAGGCAACAGGTAGTTCTAGCCCAGCATGCTTCACGTAATGCAGACAAAGCAACTAGAGCGAATAGGCAATTTAGAACAATTAAGCATCTTTTTCTAGCTAACACAATCTATAATTGCAAATAAAATACAGCAGATAAGAAAGAAACTCAATCAAAATATTTTAAGTAAAATCGGATTTTTTCAACAATTATCTCATGTAGGTGCTCGTCACCTTACGTACAAGGCATTCAATTATTAAATATCATATCCTAAGGGGAAAGGTCCCCCACGCAAGGTTAGACAAGCCACTTACCTCGAACCGGCACAAAAATCAACTAGAAACCACGCCTTTGCCACGAGTATCCTACTATAAATGGCCCAAATCTATTCAACTCAATTACACATCATAAATAACATCTCAGACAACTGATTCTACTATTTAATTTAAAGCTAAGATGTGAATTTAGGTAAAACAACCAAAACACCCCTCAGGCCAACATCTCGGAACCAGAAAATTTTCACATTTTTTAGAACCCTCGTACTCTCACGAGTCCAACCATATAAAAATCTCCCAAATCGGAGGTCAAACCCCCACTCAAAACTCAATAGTTTGGTCTATGAAGCTTTCCCTATTTTTCATTCAAAAATCCAAAATCAAGGATAAATTCGTGATTACATTAGTGGGTTTTAAGCATAACAGAGCAGAGAATCGTTACCCAATCGTTGCCCTCGAAAATCCCTCAAAATTTCCCCAAAATCCAAGCTCCCAAGATGTGTTTTGATAAAAATGGCAAACCCTCGGTTTTGAATGATTTAATACTGCCCAGGCCTGTTATGCATTGCGAACGCAGAAGTAATGTCATGTTCGCGAAGAAGAAAAATAAAAGTTGTCAAAAATACCCTTCAAAATCGCAAGGGGGAGAATGCAAATGCGAAGGCCTGGGATCATGAACCTACACGAATGTGGCGTCTGCAACGCGATCGCGATGAGTAAAAATAGGTTCAGACCTCAGAGTATAATAAAGCTATGCGAATGCGATAGCCTAGACGCGATCGTGATTGAGGAAGACGTGAGGCTATAGACATGCTTTCTAGCGGCGTTAATTGAGGCAAAGTTTGAAAACTTTTGAAGAAGTGGATAGATTTAGTTAATTAAACCATTTCTGAATATATAGACACGAATTGAACAGACTAAATTTTTTTGAGTTTTATAGGCATGACTTCTAATTAGGCCCAAGGAAAAACAAATAGCATTGATTTAACCATAGTGAAACACCTATAGGAATGGTATCTATAGAGCTGATTTTAACCCTATAGGTATGATCTCTATTATTAAAGCCATTTTTAGATCTTATAGGCATGGTTTCTAATTGTGTGGAAATAAAGTAACAAACACATTTGAATCAACATGGACCATATAGGCATGATATCTACCCAATTTACCCAATATATATATCTACCCTCCCTTTTCACTAATCACCCCACTGTTTGTTTGCAATAAATATTACGTGCCGATGAATTAAATGACAAATTTACATAAATAGAAAATTAATCTGTACGCAACCCGCAGTAGGCCCAAATAACTTCCAAGCCTCTAATAGCCTCAAATGCCCAAAGTTCCATAGCCAAATTCATGTCCAGGTGTGGTAGAGTTCCCTAAGGATCTCAAGGATCCCGGGCAGTGCTAACACCTAAAAATTTTCTCGAATAATAACTGATTTAGGTGCAGCGTGGAAAGGAAAGCTCTGACATGCCAGAGTTCAGAGATATCTCAAGGATCTCAAAGCAGTACACATATCAGAGGGGCAGAACCTAGTATTCTAAGAGTAAAGTTAGAGTGCTTGACATAGTTTTGAAAAGGTTTTTTTAAATAGTACAGAGATGACTTTAGGAGTGAAAAGGTTTTCTGAAACAGGAAATAGTTTGCTGGTAAAAGTCAATTTCAGAAGAGTACCAAAACTCTTTTGAAAATAGCAGACAATCAATTGGTCATAAAACATCCAGATTCAGAAACAGTCAACAAACAGATATCACATAGGGATAGAGGGATTGAGGGACATAAGAGTCACATTTAGGGTACAGGGATAGGGTATAGAATAAACATATACTCAACAAACGGCATAAAACACTTAGGGTCTTAGAGACTTAGCAGGCTAGTCAGGGATAGTAAATAGTTAAGCCATAGATCAATGTTGTAATACAGAAAGATTGACACCACTTTAATAGTATTAAACATACAGGCAGGATCAATCACATACATCAAATAGCCAACATGATCACAAGTAGCATAGGAGAAAAATAGAGCTTTGGAGTGTAAGCGTGCTTTTGTAACCTAATGTTCGTTGTTAGAAGTGAGAATATGAGGGATTTTATATAGTAATCAAAAGCTTAGCGAAATAAGGTAAGGGATCAATTTAGTAGCAACTAGAGAAATTCAGTTAATCAATCACATGTAAAATTAGTAAGTCTTCCCTTTAATCAGGGATAATCAATGGTAAATACAGGACAGATACTTAAGGAAAGAAATTGAGTACAACGTACGTAATTAAGGGTTCATGCACAGGGGTTTCTATTAAGGAAACAATCAATAAAAATAAACAAAATAACAAATAAGGCCAGGATAAATAAGCAGTTCAATTAAACTAAGTAGAGAGATAAGAATCAAAAATTTCGTTAAGGAAAAGTGGTCAAATCAAACCAGGAGAGAAGGACTTCAGAATAATCAAGGGTTGAATCAAAGAGAAAATCACGTAATGAGTCAGCAAGTTTAGCAAATAAAATAAGGGAAGAAACGAATAGTCGGGATTCGACACATAATTTTGATGAAACAAATTGTTAAATCAACAAGACGACAATGATTCAAGGAGAAAGATATAGGTCTTAACATGAATAGTCAGAATGAACAAAAACATATAGAATCAGCAAAAAGTTGAACTAAGAAACTCAGTAGAGGCATATTAGGATAAGAAAACCACGAGACATTCAAATGGCTAAAGAGAAATCACAAGAACCAAAGCGAGAACACAGTCAATATACCAGTATTCAGAAACCAAGCGAAGAATGTCAAAAATAAGGGCTTTTTGTACAAGCGAGTTAATGTTGTACCAAACTTACAAAATCAGTCAAAACACATAAGAAGTAGAAGATCAACAACAACAACAACAACAACCCAGTATAATCCCACTTACTAGGGTCTGGGGAGTATAGTGTGTATGCAGATCTTACCCCTACCCTGGGGTAGAGAGTTTGTTTCCAAATAGACCCTCGGTATCCTTCCCTCCAAGAACTTCCCACCTTGCTCTTGGGGAGACTCGAACTCACATCCTCTTGGTTGGAAGTGGAGGTTGCTTACCATCAGAACAACCTCTCTTGTCCTACAAGAAGCAGAAGATCAAACACTCAAAAATCATCCAACATTTTGGAAAAGAAATTTCCGGAAATACTAGTTTAGAAAAAAATGAAAAATCATTCGCAAATCACACGATTGTTGTAAATAACCAAAAAATTCATGTAAAACTCAAATGAAATAGGTCCAAACCATTTCAGATCTATACAGATCTAAGAGGTTCAGAAGAAAGAAATTAGGGTTTCGAGAAGAACAATCACAGAGATGAAGAATAAGACCTAGAACCCATAGATATAGGAATATCTCACTCAGAATCAAACTAGAACAGCTTGAAACAGGCAAGAAAGGGTCATATATTCAAGCAAACTAACTCTGGTCCCTTGAGGACCTTGGGGATGGCAATACCAATGTGATGGAGGCCATTATAGGCCCGGGGAGTGGTGAGAAGCCACCAAGATAGACATAGATGAGTGATGATTAGGGTTAGGTTTAGAAGCATTTGAGAGAGGAGAGGGATTTCAGAGCTGCGGGCGGTGAGGAAATGAGATGGTTTGGGGGGGGTGGCGTTTGGTTTATTTTAGGTAAGGGCTATTTGTGGTCGTTGATCTCTATGATCAACGACCGATATTTAAAGGGTTTTGGGGCCGGATCGGGTATTAGAGTTTGGGCTGGTATTGAGTTGAAATAGGACTAAAACTGAAATAAAAATAGGCCAGATTTTAAGTAGCCACTTTTAATGTATAAAAATAATAAATGAGTTCCAAAAAATATTTTTGTGTACTAAAATGATTTAAAATAGTTATTTAACATTTTGAATATATGAAAGACCGTTTTATGCATCAATAAAGTAATTATTCATTAATATCGGCTATTATTAAAAAGATGTGTAATTTAGCCTAAACAATACACTAAAATATTTAAACACTAAGTTGGAATAAATAAAGAATTTAGATGACTAAATCATCACAAGAGTAATTTGGAGGATAATTATTGGATATTTTATAAATAGAAAAGAAGAAAGAAATTGATTTGGAGCTTTTAAAATTTATAAAATGTTTATGCATGTTTATAACTACACATGTGCTATTTTGAATGTATATATATGTATTAAAAATATAGGAGGAAAAATTGGGTATCAACATGTAGTATCATAGTTCACCCTTATTTTCCCATATCATTCCACCGTTATTCCATTTGTTGCGGCGTGCAACCCAATCTCACCGTATAGAACATATACACACTTATTCTATCATATCAATTCATCCTTATTATACCTACTACGGCGTGCAGGCCGATCCCACCATATTAGTACCAAATACTCAATATGTACTCAAATCAATAGTTCAACTTGAAAACCTTACAAACAATAAGTAATAAACTGAATCAAAGGGAACATTGTTTGATACATAAATCTACACGAGCAATACTACACAGTGATACCTATCCAGCAATTGACAATTAGAAGGTTCAAGTAAGTCAGCTTAAACAACTAGCAGGAAATCATGAAGCCATCCAAGAGCTAACACCATTAAAAGGAAAAAACATTGATTAACAAGTGGTAGTTAAGGATGGGAAACATTTAGAGCATATAACATTTAAAACAAGGAAGGAAATAAGTAAAGAAAAATAGGAAATCAGGTAAAACGGATAATTCGGCAGCGTATAAGCACTTATCACCTCGCATATAAGTCATTCATATAAAATTCACATAGCACATAGTCCGTTCCGTGAAATTGTAAAGTTGAATAACTTGTTGCGAGTGCTATGCTCTATATGTGTCATATCAAAGCTCTAACGGGGCCTTTTCCCTAGAATCCGCCTCCAAACCACTCGTATCTAACTAGAATTGACTCAATAATATCAAATGTTGCTAAAGATATCAATTAAAATGCATACATTTAGAATTCCCAAACTTTTCCCCAAAATATCAAAACTCGACCCCGGGCCCTCTTGGTCAAAACCAAAGGTTCGAACTAAAATACACTTACTCATTCACCCCAGAGCCGGATGTCACGACCCCAACCCTGATCGTGATGACCAAAATGCCCCTCAAGACAACGTCTTGGAACAGGAAAATTTCACATTTTTCAGAACCCCCGTACTCTCACGAGTCCAACCATATACAAATCTCCCAAATCGGAGGTCAAACACCCACTCAAAAGTCAATAGTTTGACATATGAAGCTTTCCCATTTTTCATTCAAAAATCCGAAATCAAGGATAAATTCGCGGTTAGATTAGTGGGTTTTAAGCATAAGAGAGTAGAGAATCGTTACCCAATCACTGCCCTAGAAATATCCCCCAAATCCGAGCTCCCAAGATTGTGTTTTGATAAAAATGGCAAACCCTCGGTTTTGAATGATTTAATACTGCCCAGGCCTGTTATGCATCGCGAACGCGGAAGTAAAGTTGCGTTCGCGAAGAATAAAAATAAAAGTTGCCAAAAATGCCCATCATGATCGCGAGGGGGAGAACGCGAATGCGAAGGCTTGGGATCATGAAGCTACACGAACACGGCGTCTGCAACGCGATCACGTTGAGTAAAAATAGGTTCAGCCCTCAGAGTTGAATAAAGCTATGTGAACGCGATGGCCTAGACGCGATAGCGATTGAGGAAGACGTGAAGCTTCGTGAATGCGAAGGACTATACGCGAACGCAATTATGAAGGCTGGCCTCCTCCAGAATTACTCAATGCGAACGCGTGGAGGAGGACACGAATGCATAGAAGAAGAAGATCAGAGCTATGCGAACGCGACACGAGTGTCGCGACACGACGAAGGAAATAGAACCTGCAACTGCTGTAGGATTTCTGCAATTTTCCAAAACTCGAAATGCTCCGTTGAGCATCTGAAACATACCCAATGCACCCGGGACCTCAAAAAGACCTACGGACATATTCCATAACATCATTCAAACTTGCGCCAACCCTTAAACCACCTAAATCAACGTCAGAAACTCGAATTAATCAATGATTTAAGCCTAAGAACTTCAAATTCTAATAAAACATGCTTTAGATCAAAAACGAAACCAAAACTCGTCCAAATGACCTAAAATTTTACAAACACATACAAAATGACATGACGGAGCTACTGCAACTTCTGGAATTCCAGTATCACCCTCGGATCAAAATGTTAATATCGGACCGGAAACTTCAAAAATTCAAACTTCGATATTTCAAGCCTAAATGAGCTAAGGACCTCCAAAACACATTCCGAACATGCTCCCAACACCAAAATCACCTAACGGAGATAACAAAACCATCAGATTTCCATTCCAAGGCCTTCTTCACACTTTTCCAACTACGGGCAACTTTCCAACACTTAAGCTCTTATTTAGGGACTAAGTGTCCCATAACTCTCCGAAACTCAAAATCAAGCATCCCGGCAATTCAAATTAGCATAAATAGACTTGGGAAAAGCAGTTAATAGGGGATCAGGGCGTTAATTCTTAAGACGACCGGTCGGGTCGTCACATCTTGAGAGAGTGCATCTAGTAAATTATCATAATTGCTTGAGAGAGATTTATGATAGCTGGAGAGTTCATGATTGATAGAGGCAACTACGTCAACACTATAAGAAACATACAACCAAGCAAATCAATGACGGGGAAAATCATAACTCTAGACCTGCTTAATTTAGTCTCCAACTCTTTGTTTCATTAATTGATAATTTTACTGCTTTGTAGTATTTGATAGTTAATTAGTTAGAAATATAAATCGCAATATTTATAGTTTAGAAAATTGTTCTATCTTATCTTCTTGTTGATATTAAATAGATACAACTAAGCCTTAGTTCTTTGTGAGATTCGACTCCAGACTTTTAGACTGGATTATATTTGCAGCGACCACTATTCCTTTTTAGGACTAGAGTTGGGCATTATCAAGTATGTCCTTCTAGTAGTATTTTGGTGTATAGGAGTTTGGTTGGATAGAGTGAGGTATGGTTTCCACGTATATGTGGTTGTTCTTATGGGTTCCATGGACTTTTGTGTAATGATGGTCATTAGTGGAGTTTTCAAGATCGGGGATACGTTGTGGTGTGTTTTAGAGAGTATGGTAAGTGGTGGTTGGTAGGTAATGAGTTGGTTGATGGTGATATTATGGCAGAGTTGGTATTGGTAAGGGATTGAGATTATGGGGTAGGGTTGTGTACTGAGGCAATGCTAGAGGGTTTTGTACATGTTAATTTTGTGTGTTTTGGGGTGTTGGTTTCTTCGAGTTTGTTGGTCAATGTCGGGGACACTCAGGGTGAGTGACCAGTTTTCTAAGTTGCGAACCTGCTCAAGTTCTCCTTTAATTCCAATATCTTTTCTTCCAATCTCAGGATTAGGTCATTCGGTGTCGGAGTACTTCGTCCGTCTGAAGTTTCTACATTCTCAACATTCTTCTTTTGTATACCACTTAAGTCGTCCATTTTTTCTTTTACTTTGCCTTTTGTATTGCTTGGAGGAGGAAGAGGTGGAGGGCCTCTAGATCTGGTGTTATATGCTGATGATGCCAGTATGAGCGAACCAACCTTATGGGATGGGAATAAAGAATAAAGACAAAAACAAAAAGGTAGACAAGTTACTACGAGTTTTGAAATGTTTGTAATATTTAAACACATATTGTGGGAATGAAAATTCATGTCCTAATTTGGGAGAGTCGTGCCCGTAGTAGGCCTAGTGACAAATAGATTTGGAGAACTTTCGATGCCAGTAAATGCTTCATTTCATAATGTGAAAATAGACGAATCCCAAAACGACACTAAGACAATAGAAAAGTAAGTCACTATTGGAACTTGGCCTTAATACATTTTAGGATAGTAAAAAAATCTAGCCTACTTGGTCCTAGAAGGACCTTCCCAAGATTCGATCTTCTTGAATCCATCGTACAGGTTCCCGAGCTCGTGCAGACCCAGTAGCAGGTAGGCTATAGCCCGGTGTCTTCCTTCAGTGTTCTGACAATCCTCAATCCTCTTTATGGATTTTACCTCTAGCTCCACTAATCCTCGCTCCAAATACTCTAACTTTCTGTTGGAAGTGATAGCCATTTCTTTCCATTCGTTAATCAACCTCATATTTCTCTTGTGTATCTCCCGGTGCTCATTTTTAGAGTTGTGGACCCTCTTGTACAGCCTATTGTATTTGACTTGAGCTTCAGCTTCTTTGTCTATGATCCTATTCCCTCGACCGGCTATTGGACTTACCATCCCTTTCAGATTGTCTTTTAACAATGCTGGGTAAAGAATTTTACACCCCACATGATACATGCCTGGCTCAATGGTGTTCTTTTCCACAATGATGTTGCGGTAGCATATGTACTGAGCTTGGCACTTTTAAGGAAACATCGTCATTTTGAAAGTTGGCTCTGAAATGGCTCATCTTGGCAAACTAGGGTACAACCTGCTTCCTGTTTGGTGCCTCAAAACATGGATAGTGACATAAGGGTATATCCCTCTCAACCCAATCAGCACAAAGTGTGGAGTGTCCATGGATCTGATGATGAATTCGTTTGCTGGGAACCATACAAACATCTATTGTACCAATTCCTTAGTCAAATTGTGGAAGAACTCTACCCACTTTTTGGCACTTTCCGACTGAGCACCTTACCAGTACGGTTCTTTGATAACAACAACCCAGGGCTATCCCAAGTCAATCCTGCAAGTCCTCACAATTTCCTCTAGGAGTGGAGTCATTTCTATGTCGCCGAAACGGAACACAACCCTTTTACTGTCCAAAAACAAAGTGGCAGAATTGATCAACCTATTATCTAGATGAATGTCTAGTAGAGAATGCAAGTTTCCCAAGTGCTTTCTTATATGTTTCTTATCACTTGAGGAAAGGTCCTCCCACCAGTCTAGTAGCAATGGTGGAATGTTGCTAACCATACCAAATCTGGGCACCTCATGCCTCATTTTTTGCAAAACAAAAAAAAAATAGGCCCTTCTCCCCTACCAGAGTCAACTACTTATACATTCATGATTAGAATTTTGGTATTTAGTTCTCCAAATTAATGCACTGAACGTGGTTTTGTCCGTTGGGATTATGGAAACCCCGGTGGAATTTTGGATAAATTATAGGATTATTATATGGACAAAAATTAATCCGACTAGGTTTTACCGTGATGCATGCACACTTTCAATTAGAGTAAGGTTACTATGAGGATCTACACTGGTACCCTCAAGCGGACAACTTGAGGGGAAAAGGCACGGAACCATCGACTGCACCAATGATCGACTAGATTTACTGCACATAAGCCTTTGCGAATTTAAGGGTAATAAATAGGAAGAGTGCAACCACTCATCAAGGAGTTGCTATAGGATCTAATAGTCGCGGGTGGAAGATGATGTGGAGCATGGTTTATGCAACCATAAATAGCATGTTATCAGATATATGCACATAGAAACAAATAAATACAGTATTTAAATAATTTAAAGACAGTGACGGAAAAAGAAAACAAAGAGGCAAGTCAGTTTCTGGAAAAAAAATCATAAATGCTTGAAAATAAACATTTAAATGCAAATAAGGGAAAGGGTATGGGATAAGGCATGCTTGAACTAATTCACGAAGGATAAGTTCATTATGGTAAGAGCCTAAGTATCCCTAGCGGAGTCACCATGTTGTCGCTCTCCCCTTTTTTCCTACGCAGAGAATGTCCGTCTTTCGATGTGCATGGGGGTAATAACATATTTCCTTTTGGGATTTGGGTATTTGAAGAGTCACAACCTGACGGATTATGGTGTGTTAGGGCACCTAGAGCGATCAACTCTTTGACTAGTTTGCATTAACATAGATTTAGGGTAAGGGCTCGAAATAACATTGAGGGGAATGTGTTAGCCACCCCTCTCGGTCCATAACGATGTGTCCCGGCCGAGCTTATACTTATGTGAATTAGTCCTTTTAACAAATAAACAATTTTAACATATACTTGCAAATAAAGGCATGTTTTGGCTTTTTAAGCACATGTATGATTTAAGTAATGAAACAAAGGGAAAAGACTTGAACAAGTGGCACATATATAGAGGAACATATAATTTATTTAAATAATGGGAATTGGGAAGAGGGGTCCTAGTTTGGTTAGCCTACAAGATCATACCCGGTAATCACTCCTCCATGAGGGGACACACGTGACATTAGCGTGTAGTCATCATATCCTTATTTCCCAGTTACCCTTGGTCATAGCCTAAAGTGTTCTATTAACCTTGAAAAATATCATGTGTGTGCACTATCCGTCCCTTCCATGTGGTCCTAGGGGTATTTTAGGACCTCTATTTTTAGGTAGTTCTAGACCATCCTAAGGTATTTAAAGGACAAAAGTCTAAACGTCAATCAAAACAATTAGGACTGCATTTTTTTTTAAAAAAAAAAGAACAATTAAAGGCTCATATTTACCTCCACAAACATATCAAGCGAGTGCACGTCTCAAACAACAGTTTGAAGTATTTAATTGAAAAAACCTTAGAACATGATATCTAGGTGAGTAGAAAGTATATAGCATTGAATAAGGACTGAAGTGTCAAAGACCTATTCACCTTGCCTACATAGTTTAGACCTGTAAATGTGAGCAGTCTTAAATAATAAAGCATAGTTTTTATAGTTGCAGGATTATAATCACCCTATAAGCTTGCCTAAGCGCATAATATTGATATCCTAAAAGCATGATATCTATATTTATCACGAATGCAGAAAAATAGTGAAAAAAAGGACAACTTGAGATCCTATAGACATGCTTTCTAGCGGTGTTAATTGAGGCAACGTTTGAAAACTTTTGAAGAAGTGGATAGATTTAGTTAATTAAACCATTTCTGAATATATAGACACGAATTGAATAGACTAAATTGTTTTGAGTTTTATAGGCATGACTTCTAATTAGGCCCAAGGAAAAACAAAAAGCATTGATTTAACCTGTCACGACCCAAACCCCGGTAGTGATGGCGCCCAACGCCTTGTTAGGCAAGCCCGACCATTTCCCGTTTTCCATTTCCAATTATCAACTCAAGTATTCTAAATTAGGTAAAATCTCCTATTTCCATAATGATAGTGAAGTGAGTTTGGAAAAACAAAATGACCGAAATAACAGGCCATCAGGATCTGGTGTCACAAGCCTGAGCCTCTACATACAACAGAATAATATCCTAAACAAGCCGAGTCTAAAGCAAAAGTAAAAGAGATAACGGGAAGGAGAGATCGGGTCCTGCGGACGCTGGCAGCTACCTC
>MU723800.1:83621-110278 GCA_026770625.1 Nicotiana glauca
AAAATCATGCATTAATAGCAATTGGTATTTTTCCACAATTTCCCTATATTTTTATTAATTTATCAAGCATTTTATTTTCAATAAATAATTACGGAATGAAAGAATTACCTCCTATGTCAGCCGACCCAATCTCACAATCAAAAAATAGCTCATATTTGTTCATACCCAAATTTTCCCTATATATTTTTATACTCAAATACTTTCAAAATGGCATGTGTATACATATATAAGCATGCCCAAAAGTTTTGGTATTTTTCATCTATTTTTAAGATTTTATTAGAATCAATTCGTTGTCTATTTTTACAGTACAAAATCCAAAATTATTCCCAAAATTATCATTTTTTGATGAATAACGTATTGCATTCTCATATTTACAACAACAAAAAATTTAATATGATTTTTTGCATTTTTTTACAAATTTATTTGGAATTTCTTAAGCTAAATTGCATGAAATTGCAATTATAGCCTATTTTATAATTAACTGCATTTTATAAGTATAAAATTATTTCTGGTATTTTTAGATTAATATTTATATATTATTAATTAGTTCTGTATTTTCAATTTATTTTTCAAATCATTTTAACTATTTTTATAAAATAAAAAAGGGAAAATGGCTATTTAAATGCTAGCCAAAATTCATTGCAAACATAGCCCAATTGAACCCCAATTTTAACCATTTCAGACAACCCATATTCCAATTAACCCAACCCAATTTCAATTAAGACCCGACCCATACCCAATTCGGATGCCCGATCCATTTTTGATTTGATCTGAGACGTTGATCAAATGAGACCAACGGCCCAGATTATATTACCTAAATTAAAGACTAACGATCCCCCCCCCCTTCGACCCCTCATTTTCATAGAGACCGGTCTCTCTCTTGGTCTCTTGGTCTCCTTCTTCTCTCTAGAACCTTCTTGTTCTTCTCCGATCATCTTCATCGCCTCTCCAGCCATCTCCATCCTCACTTCTCTCGACCACCAGCCACCACGGAGCCTTGTCTCGTTGATCTTCTCTATGTTTTGAGGCTCCATAGATTTCCACCATGCGAGATGGTCACAAGAAGCTGCTTGGCTTATCTCTGGCCTCCTCTCCGATGGTTTTCAGTCCGATGGTACTATGTACGCTATTATTAACGAGTTTCACAGCCAGGTTCCTCACCTCACTGATTTATTGCAAAACCCTAATTTTTGCCTGAATCTCGTAATCTCTGTCTTTTTTTAAAACGATTTTCAGCTTATTTATTGTGTTTTACACTACTCACTACTCGATTTCTTAGATTAATTCAAGTTTTTCAACGTTCTATTCTTCTTTTCAAAACTAGGGTTCCTGAGCCCCCTTTCAAAATCACTATATGTTCTGCTCCTTTTTGAGTATTATGTGATTGTGCATGTATTATGTGTTTATGTTTGTGTTATGAGCTTGTTTGTTTTTTGATTAATCCGAGTTCCATGCTTTAAGTTTTACTAGGGTTCCGGTCTTCTACTGAACCTCTGATTTTCCTGCTTAGGTTTCTCTGATTCTTACGCCTATTGTATTTTATAGGTCTAACTGTTATTCTACTGATTTTTGTGCATCTCTTCGAATCCCTGATTTGTATGTGTTTTCCTTAGAAGTTCTTACACTTATTTTTGAATTTTTTTCCTTACTTGCGAAATGCTCTCTATACTTAGCACTGATTCCCTCTGATTTTAGTCTCGTCCGTGATTCTTTGACTAATTTTTAGAGTTAATTTCTATTTTTACCTTATTTGTGCTCTTAAATATATTTTTAAATATTCATTATATGCTTTCCTTACTTGAAGCATTATGTATCTGGCCCTTATTACATACTACATGCCTTACTACTCTTAGTATGGTGTAATCAGTCATCTAATTGATTCTTTCCTTTATCTGATATAACTTGTACTCCCATTCGAATCATGAATCCCTGATTAAAATGAATTAGGTCTTATGATTGATTCCAATTGTTATTGTTTCCGTAATTATGTACTTGTTACCATATTCCCTATTGGTCTTCAAATTATAAATACTCTACCGTCTCTTTAGCATAATGAACAGAATTCATTATTCTGAACTCTCTCTTACACAAAAACATACTTAGTGTTCTCTCTTGCTTCTACATAACCTCTCTCACTTCCCTTGTGACTACTGGTTACTCGACTGGTTTGAAACACAAGCTGAGCTTTAGGCTACTTTACTGTTCTATTGCTCTCTACATTGCTACTTGCTTGGGTCTGCCTACTTGCTGCTCACTTCTCTGCTATTGCTGCTCACTTCACTACTATTGCTGCTCACTTCTCTGCACACTATTGCTCACTGCTCTGCATATTGTTGTTCACTATTACTCAATATTACTGCGTCCACAACTGGTATGCCCTCCATTTGATTTACAGCTCTCAAAACAACATGCTTTTATACCTGCTGCACTTCATCCTGTTTCTTCAATGCTTTTACTTAGGGTTCTGTTATTCTTACTGCAATTAGCATGCCTCTATGTTAATTGATATGCCTATCTTAATCTAGCATGCACATTACTCTCCTTATTTGTCTCATGCATGTTTCTCCTTATCCCCTAACCCAGTACAATTATCAACATGTAGTCCTGATCTCTTTGGTTGAAACCTGCTTGATTGTTTAAGTTCTGAAGTGCTTCTCTTTGATGCTTGTGTATATGTAATTGTGTTCTCACTTAGGAGTTACTTGTCCCCATTCCCCATTCCCCTGTTTGTGTTTGTATTCCCTGAAACCTATGGGATCCTCTAACCTGATATTGTCTCTTCTGTTGTTTTCTTTCAAAATTGATTATATATGGATCATCGTTAATTGTTTTCTCTTTTTAAATTCAATTGCTTTAAAAGAACCCTATCACCCCTTCTGTTGTTTTTTTTTAGACTGGTTCTCTATGGACCTTCTTTCAACTGTTTTTCAACTCAATCTCTTTAAAACTCTATCACAATCTCACTACTCCTAGAATTTAGTTTCTACCCCCTTCATGTAAACATTGCTTTGGGTACCTTGAGTACCCACAGAACTTTGATGCACAAGGCTGGTAATTGCGCACTTGCATTTGTTCAATGTAATATGTTTGGGTGCCTAGTATTGGCCAAGGGCCTCAATGGGCCCTTAGGGAGCTTTGTCGCACCCCCAAACCTTGGTAAAAGGCTGTGAAACTCGAAAGAAGTGAGGTTGGAGACTTGGGCCTCGTTGAAGGCTCCGTATAGAATAACTTCTTCTTTTTCACATCTTCATTACTGTAATTTAATTGCCTTGGTCTGTAATAACTTGTAATGAACGATTGGGGTTTATAGTGAAATCAGGGAGGGTTATGCATGCTAGTTTAAGGGTTACAGGTAGAAAACATGCTTGTAGGGTTTTACTACTTATTTGTGCAACAGATATCTTGCATAGGACATGCATCTCACACGATTAGAAATCATGTGTTAGGCTCTTTTACTTCCAGATTGTAATTATACTCACTTCGTAATCACAATTAGTTGATAAACAACTAACTACTTTTACAAGGATTGCTACTGCATTTAGATACCATGTTTTTGGACCCTTATGTGCATTAGACATCATGTTACCTAGGATTTTCGTTTGAGTTGCAATTGCTTGAACGCCTCACTAGTTTTATTTAACAACACAAGTCTGATTAATTGTGTCTTCTTCTTAAAACTGGATTAATATGTATGCTCACCTTTAAGGTAAACATGCAATGTATATAACGCCTAGGCAAGCCTTAGGCCGGATAAAATCGATTGATCATTTTTAATCATGTTTTAGGCTACTCGACCTCTTTTAACTCTCTGAATTCGGCCTCTCTGAAGTCTTCTTGGTTTCCCCACTAAACTACTGCCCTATTTTTAGATAATCACATCTGTGCTATATGGTTTCTACTGAGTTACCTTTTTTTTCAGCCCAGAATTATGCTGCTACTTTCTAAAACTTCTCGGAGTACTATGTCTTTAATATCTCTACTATGATTTTCAAAAATATGTTTCCATACTAATTTCTATATACCTGTTGCCCTCTTTTACATCTGAAATTCATCCTTCAGTCAAACTTTCTACTTTCTGTCCAACTTTCGGAAACCTATCTTTGACATTCTTGCTTTTTAAATTCTCATTTTTTTAGACCTTCAATGTGTTTGAGACGTGCTAATTATATGCCTATCTATGGAGGGATATTTGAGCCTTTTACATGCCCTTTATATGATTCCTTTACGTGTAGTCCTATTTGTTATGTATGTCGCTTAGCATTTTGACCTTTAAACCTAAGGGTTCAGTCTAGTCCTTACCTTATAGGAATAGCGGTCCTAAATACCCTCTATGACCTATAGGACGGGACTGGTAATAGCACGCAATAAGCACTCGTGACCAATCCACACGTTTAAATAACCTTTACGGAGCGGGATGGGTAGAATATGGAGATGATGACCGGTGCGCTAATATCATAGGCGACCCCTCTCTTGAGGAGTGTATGCGGGGTATTGTACCGATGTAATCCATATTGTACTTAAACCTAGGACCCCCTTTCCTTTTCTTTATTTGTATAATGTTCTTCTTAAATTTATGTTTTCTTCCAATTAATCCTTCTCTTTTAAAATCATTTATGTCCTTTCCTTCCTTCTAAATTTATTTTTTACTTATTTGTAACTACTATGTTCAAACCTTACTTGTTCCCTTCTATTTTAAAGTCACAATTAAGCAAGGCCGGGAAACACACTAGTGGATCTTGAGGGGTGCCTAACACCTTCCCCTCGAGATAATATCAACCCCTTACCCGAACTCTGGTTTTCTTTCAAAAATCTTCTTCTTTTTCTTTAAAGTGTCCTAATGCACTATAACCATTAGGTGGCGACTCTTCAAATTCCATAACCCGATTCCTCAAAAGGGAATAAGAGTTATTTTGTCCATAATGTCATAAACCCGATTTCTTTCTTTTAGAAGGGGGAAAAAGGGGGCATCAATAGCATGGCGACTCCGCTGGGGAATTTTTTAAGGCTTTTACCATTACATGCTCTTGTGACTTTATTGCTTCCTTAATTGCTTTTATTTCCTGCCTTTAAATATTTCATCATGATTACTGACTTGGCTCTTCATGTTTTCCCTTTATTTTAATTTCTTCCTTTACTGCTTTATTACTATTTTAATACCGTTGTAATTTTAGAGCATTTAGTGTAATCTTTTACTGTATGAACGTGAAAATACATGCAATTTGCTTCATTTTTGTAACTGCATCTTCAGCATCATGTTCCACTCGTGCCAAAACAAATCCTATAGCAACGCTTATAATGAGTGGTTGCGCCCTTCCGATATTATAACCCCCTAAATGTGGCAAAGGCATATTTGCGGTAAAACCAGTCGATCAGCGGTGTAGTCGACGGTTCCGCGCCTTTCCCTCTTGAGTTGTCCACTCAAGGGTACCTTGTCTAGCACATCAGAAAATAGAAACCCTACTCTATTAAACTGTCAAACTTAGCCGAGTCAGTTATTTTATCCGTATAATTACTCATTAAGATAGCCTAAACTAAAGTCCATCGGGTTTCCTCGAAAACCAAACGGACACCTTCACGTTGTGTGCATTTATTTGGAGAACTAAATGCCTTTATGCTAATTATTGATTTAAATAGTCGAGTCTGGGTCTAACCCTTTGTTTTGTAGAAAATGAGGCACAAAATCCCCAGATTCGGTATGGTATCTAACATTCACCCAAGGTTGCTATGTTGATGGGAGGATCTTCATGCCAGCGATTTGCTGCTAGGACTGCGCGAGTTGATGCAGCTGTACGAGGGAGGCAAGAATACCAAATCTGGGGAAGGTCCTTCTGTGACCAAGTAGTTAGGATTTTTTATTTCCTGCTTTCTTAATGTAATAAGGCCACTGGCCATTAGTGACATCTTCCCGTTATTTCAAATTACGTTTTAGACTCGTCTTATTTTTATCAATAAAATGAGGCATTTAGCATTATAATTTCTCCAAATTTAACTTGTCGCTAGGCCTACCTCGGGCACAACGAGGCACCCAAATTAGGAAATGATTTATATTCCTGCACAACGTGTTTAAATACCGCAATATTATTTTTTCAGAATCCGCACTAACTTTTTACCTTTTTGTTTTTCTTTTATTTTTATTCCCCTTCCCAAAGGTTAGTTCGTGCCTTCTGGCACCATCAGCATACTCAACAAGATCCAAGGGCCCTCCACCTCCTCCTCCTCCGAGTCCTACCAGAAACAGGAACAAAGGCAAAATGGGAGATGCAAACTCTAGAAAGGAAATTGAGGAAACTTCTCAGAACACTCCAATTACCAAGGAAATTGTTGCTCATCTTGAGCAGACTTTGCTGAGATTTCGGGAAGAATTAGAACAAGTCCGGAACCTGGCAAGCCTATCAATCACTCTTGTCGCTACTGATGCCAACACCCAGAACCCCGTACCTCCACAGCCACCAGTACAAACTGCTAATACCCAAGCCTGCAACACATGCAACAACACTCCACTGCTCATTCCCGAACCACAAAACACCACAAACGACCATAACACTCCTATCTTTGTGGACACTACACCCCACTATACCCAGCCAATCTCAAGTGCACCCGAATCAGATGACAAGGACTCCCTTATCAGGAATTTGGCCGCCGAACTCAAGAAGTTGACTAGCCGGGTCCAAGGTGTCGAGGGTAGCAAAGGTGTTGAAGGGTTGAACTATGAAGATCTTTGTGTTCAGCCAGATGTTGAGCTTCCGGAGGGGTACAAACCTCCCAAGTTTGAGATGTTTGACGGTACAGGCGATCCCAGGGTCCATCTAAGAATGTATTGTGACAAGCTGATAGGAGTTGTAAGGGACGAGAAAATTGGCATAAAGCTGTTCATGAGGAAGGCGACACCTTGTCTTGGTACATCAGCCAGGATTCAAAGAAGTGGACAAGTTGGGTGAGCATGGCCGACTTTATGGATCGGTTCAGGTTCAACACTGAGAACGCACCGGATGTGTTCTATATCCAGAATCTAAAGAAGAAGCCCATAGAAACCTTTCGCGAGTATGCAACTCGTTGGAGGTCAGAAGCTGCCAAGGTCAGGCTAGCCATCGAGGAAGAGCAGATGAACAGGTTCTTTGTCTGGGCTCAGGATCCGCAATACTATGAGAGACTGATGTTGATAGAGGATTAGAAATTCTCCGACATCATCAAGTTGGGATAATGAATTGAAGAAGGTATCAAGAATGGTATGGTCACCAATCTCGAAGCATTACAGGCCACCAACAAGGCCTTACAGTCTGGTGGCACGTCAAAGAAAAAGGATGTGAATTCCGTAATGGATGCGCAAAGAACCAAATCCCCTATGAAGTACCAAACCTATCCGTCAATTCCACTGACATATCAACCTACCCTAAATTACCAAGCACCCTCACCTACATACCAAATGCCACCATCTGCCTACCAATCAACCCACCTCACCAAGATATTCCCAACCCGCACCCGTGTACCAAGCATATAACTCCCAACCTTCTCATTACCCATCACCACCGACTCGCCAAAACTTTCCTCAACCCAGACCAAATTTCAACCGCAGACCCCCTAGACAATATACCGCCATAGCCGAGCCAATCGACCAACTATATGAAAAACTCAAAACAGCCGTTTATATTACTCTTATCCCAGCCATAACTCCAGAAAATCCCTCCCAGTGGGTCAATCCAAACAAAACTTGCGCATATAATTCCGGAATGAAAGGCCATACCATCGACGAGTGTTTCTCGTTGAAAGATAGGATTCAGACTTTGATTGATAACAAGGTCATTGTGGCAAGGGAGCCCACCCCCAATGTTCGCAACAACCCTCTGCCTGACCACAAAGGTGGAGGCATCCATATGATCGAGATAGAGGATGATTGGGACCCCAAAGGGTCAATCAGATTGATTGACGAAGGAGATGAGCCTAAGAAACCGACGGTTACCCTCAATCCCATTGTTGTTCAAATCCAGCCCTCTGAGGGCAATGTGGTAAATGTGTTTGTACCACTCGAGTTTGAAGTGCCTCCTGCAAAGGCGCCAAAACCAATTGAGGTCGAGTTCGGAGTTCCAAAGGCCCCTGCACCATTTGAAGTTGTTGTGTTACTTCCAAGGATGCCAATTTCGATTTCCACGACAGACGTGACCATGTTCAAGTCAAACGCCTTACCTTGGGATTACACAGCGGAAGCTAGGAGAAAAGGGAAAACACATACTGGAGAAGTGATCGTCGCACGGGGCATGACTAGAACCGGCAGGGTATACACTTCGGAACATTTAGCTGAGTCCAGCAAGTAGGCCTCCGGGCGGCCAGTTGAAACTGGACCCGATGACCTTTGGAGAAAAATACAAGCCAAGGAATACTCGGTCGTTGAGCAACTGATCAAAACACCAGTGCAAATTTCCATCCTGGCTCTTCTGCAAAGCTCTGAGGCACATAAAAATGCCTTGATGAAGATATTGAGTGAAGCTTATGTTCCCAGCAACATAACCGGAGGCAAAATGGCAAATATGGTCGGACAAGTGTAGGAAAGTCACAAGATCACCTTCCACGAGGATGAGTTACCACCAGAAGGACTTAGTCACAACAAGGCGTTGCATATCACTGTGCAATGCGAAGATTATTTCATCACCAGGATCCTTGTCGGTGGGGGATCTAGCCTCCACATTTGTCCGCTAGTCACTCTCAGAACATTGGGGAAAGGTTTGCATGAGATCAAAGATGGGGCTGTTAATGTTAAAGCTTTTGATGGGTCTCAAAGATCTACCATTGCGGAAATTAGCCTGTGTCTGCAAATGGGGCCTACTGGTTCGATGTTGACTTCCAAGTCATAGACGTGCAAGCATCCTACAATTTATTGCTGGGATGACCCTGGATCCATGCCGCTGGGGCTGTGGCATCAACCCTACATCAAGCACTGAAGTTTGAATAGAATCATCAGGAAGTGATCATTCATGGCGACGGTAGCAACCCTATATACAGTCGACAAACCATCCCAATGATCGGAGGTAGAAGAAGAATAGGCGGAGAAACATACCATCACATCGAGCGAGTTAATGCCATAGACAAAGACAAGTGGTGGGATAACAAGATTGAGAGCATCTTGAATTGGAGCGGGTATGAACCCGGAAAAGGACTTGGCAAAAATCTCCAGGGTATCATCAAACCCATCAAGCTGAAGAAACACGATACTACTTTTGGCTTAGGGAATGAGTACACCTGGAAAGAGTTCAATGAATGGTCACCACCATGGCGCCGCCCCTATTATCCGCTAGAGCACCCTATACCTCAGTTGGAGCAGACCTTTCAGCCTGCTGACATTATATATGAATCAGAGGAAGACGAAACACTGGCAGCGATGAAGAACCTATTTCTGGAAGATGATATGGACTGTTGTGTTATCTTCAAGGAGGAAAGGGAGGAAGGCCCTTCCATTCAAGCTGTGAACCGAGGGGAATGCCTCACCAATTGGTCAGTCAGGACCACCAGTGCCTGGAAAGCTTCGGGGTAGCAAGGCTAAACGATGCACCATGCATCGCATTTTACTTTTTAGTTGATTTTACTTTTCCGCATTGTCTTTACTTTTGAAAAGAGCTCCGATGTTTCGAACAGTTATGAATTTAATCCAAAGCATTTTCAAAGTGTATTTTTATATCTCGCTCTTATACTTTTCTCTATCATTTACTTTATTTTACACAACATTACTATTACATATCATGATGATGAACCGACGACTATAACTTGCAATGAGGCAACGCAACAAACGGATATAGATTAAGGAGAGGAAGATGATATACCAGAAGAGGTTGTCAGAGAGGTCGAGAACTTTGAGAACAGACCTAAGTCTAACTTGGACGAAACTAAGGTTGTTAATTTGGGAGATACAGAGAATATCAAAGAAACGCGCATCAGCGTGCATTTGTCGTCATCAGAAAAGAAAGAGTACACAGAGTTCTTAAAAGAGTATGAGGACATTTTCGCCTGGTCATATGACGATATGACTGGTCTCAGTACATCCATTGTAGCTCACAAGTTGCCAACAAATCTGACATGTCCGCCAGTAAAGCAGAAGCTCAGAAAGTTCAAGCTAGACATGAGTTTGAAAATCAAAGAGGAAGTTACCAAGCAAGTCAAAGCCAGGGTTCTCAGGGTGGTAGAGTATCCAACATGGTTAGCTAACATCGTGCCAATACCGAAGAAAGATGGTAAGGTTAGAGTCTGTGTCGACTAGCGGGATCTCAACCGGGCTAGTCCCAAAGACGACTTCCCCTTGCCAAATATACACATCCTGATTGATAACTGCGCCAACCACGAACTGCAGTCATTCGTCGATTGTTTTGCAGGGTACCATCAGGTATGGATGGATGAAGAAGATGCAGAGAAAATGGCATTCATCACGCCATGGGGGATGTACTATTACAGAATGATTCCATTGGGTTTGAAGAATGCCGGTGCCACCTACATGAGGGACATGACTACTATCTTTCATGACATTATACATAAAGAGATCGAAGTGTATGTGGATGACGTCATCATAAAATCTAAGAAAGCTGCAGATCATATGGATGACCTGAGAAAATTCTTCAACAGATTGAGGAGGTACAACTTGAAACTGAATCCCGCCAAGTATGCATTCGGGGTTCTGCTGGAAAGCTATGGGGTTTCATTGTGAGTCGCCGAGGAATAGAATTGGATCCATCAAAGTTCAAGCCCATTCAAGAGTTGCCACCTCCAAGGAACAAGAAGGATGTGATGAGCTTTCTAGGAAGGCTCAATTATATCAGCCGATTCATAGCTCAGTCCACTGTCATTTGTGAACCTATATTCAAGATGCTTAAGAAGGATGCTGCCACCAAATGGACTGATGATTGTCAAAGGGCTTTTGACAGAATCAAGGAATACTTGTCAACGCCGCCGGTCATGGTTCCACATGGGCTAGGGAGACCCCTATTACTTTATCTCACAGTATTGGATGGAGCGTTTGGTTGTGTTTTAGGACAACATGATGAAACCAGAAGAAAGGAGCAAGCCATCTACTACCTCAACAAGAAGTTTACTCTGTATGAGGCTCGGTATTCTTTATTAGAACGCACATGTTGTGATCTGACCTGGGTAGCTCAGAAGTTGAGGCACTATTTCTGTGCTTACACCACTTATCTCATATCAAGGATGGATCCGTTAAAGTATATCTTTCAGAAGCCCATGCCTATATACAAGCTCGCCAAGTGGAAAATCCTGTTAAGCGAGTTCGACATTGTTTATATTACTCAAAAGGCAGTCAAAGGGCAAGCTTTGGCAGACCACCTCTCCGAGAATCCTGTGGGAGGAGAATACGAACCTCTAAAGATGTATTTTCCTAATGAAGAGGTATCTTTTATAGGAGAAGACATTGCAGAATCCCATGACGGTTGGAGGATGTTTTTCGACGGAGCTGCGAATTTCAAAGAAGTTGGCATAGGAGCAGTCCTGGTATCAGAAACTGGTCAGCATAACCCTGTATCTGCCAAGCTCAGGTTCCCGTGCACCAACAACATGGCCGAATATGAAGCCTGCATCTTAGGGCTCAAACTAGCCATTGACATGAACATTCAGGAGCTACTAGTGATTGGAGACTCGGACTTACTCATACATCGGGTTCGAGAGGAATGGGTGACCAAGAATCCTAACATACTCCCTTACCTACATCACATACAGGAGTTGAGGAAGAGATTCAGAAAAACAGAATTCCAGCATGTTCCGAGAATACAGAATGAGTTCGCCGATGCACTAGCCACTTTGTCATCCATGATTCAACATCCAGATATGAATTTCATTGACCCCATTCAGGTCAAGATTCATGACCAGCCAGCTTACTATGCTCACGTTGAGGAAGAAGCCGATGGGTAGCCATGGTTCCACGACATTAGAGAATACTTGACAATAGGAGAATACCCAGAGCTTGCCAATGCTACTCAGAAGCGCATGCTCCGGAGGTTATCCAACAACTTCTTTCACAGTGGAGGAATCCTGTACAGGAGGACTCCCGATATGGGTTTGTTAAGGTGTGTCAATGCGAAAGAAGCAACCAAACTATTGGATAAAGTGCACACAGGAACATGTGGACCGCACATGAATGGCTTTGTTTTGGCAAAGAAGATACTCCGAGCAGGGTATTTTTGGATGGCTATAGAAACAGACTGCATCCAGTATGTTCGAAGGTGCCATCGCTGTCAGATACATGCAGATATGATAAAAGTACCTCCAAACGAGCTTAATGCAACAAGATCACCATGGTCATTCGCCGCTTGGGGAATGGATATCATTGGACCAATCGAACCTGCCGCATCAAACGGGCACAGGTTCATCTTAGTGGTAATTGATTACTTTACTAAATGGGTCGAAGCAGCATCATACAAAGCAGTAACCAAGAAAGTTATAGCAGATTTCGTCGGCGACCTTATGGTTTGTCGGTTCGGAATTCCAGAATCAATCATCACTGACAATGGTTCCAACCTTAATTGCGACCTGATGAAAGCAATGTATGAGACTTTCAAGATCAAACATAAGAACTCTACAGCTTATAGACCTCAGATGAATTGAGCTGTAGAAGCAGCCAACAAGAACATCAAGAAGATACTAAGGAAGATGACTGAAAGGCACAAGCAGTGGCATGAGAAATTGTCATTCGCCTCATTGGGTTATCGTACCACGGTCCATACATCGACCAGGGCAACTCCCTACATGCTGGTTTATGGTATAGAAGCGGTCATTCCCGCCGAGGTAGAAATTCTCTCCTTGAGGATCATACAAGAAGTAGATCTAGATGATGCAGAATGGGTACAAAGTCGCTAAGAGCAGTTAGCCCTTATAGACGGAAAGAGAATGGATGCAGTTTGCCATGGTCAATTATACCATAACAGAATGTCCAGAGCCTTCAACAAGTGAGTTAAGCCGATGAAATTTACACCAGGGCAACTGGTTCTGAAGAAGATATTTCCACATCAAGATGAGGCCAAAGGGAAATTCTCTCCCAATTGGCAAGGACCATACATGGTTCATCGGGTTCTAACCGGAGGAGCCCTTATTCTTGCAGAAATGGACAGAGAAGTCTGACCGAAGCCAATCAACTCAGACGCAGTGAAACGATACTACATTTGATCATATGCTTTTTCTTCATGATGTAATTTGAACTATGCCTGACCTTGATTCCCGTTTAAGAGGGGATACATAGGCTGCCCTATGGGTTCTATCACATTTTAATAAAAATTTCATTTTCCCCCGCTATTGGAACTGGGGCAGAATTTTGAGGGGAACCCTCAAAATTCCGAAGTCAGTCTTCTCATCAGCACCAACCCAGTAAACTAGGGAATAATTTTGAGGAGGACCCTCAAAATTCTGGAGTCGATCCGCTTTTAGTTATTCAGCATAGCCGTCAGTAGCACCAGTCCAGTAAACTGGGGCAGATTTTTGAGGAGGACCCTCAAAATTTCGGAATAAGCAAGGTTGCCGTGTCCTTGAACCACGTTGCAGTCGTTGGTTCATCCAAAATAAATTTTTTTTTCAAATATGTTCTTACATTATTCTAAGTCATGCATAAAATATCATTGGAATCGTTGTCGTTTAGCAACGCTACCCCAATGATACACGACGTCAAGAGCCAGAGGATACGAACTAACCTTCCCCCTATACAGAACTCACGATTTTTCTTTGAATGCAGGCACTCAGGTCGCAAATCATTGAACGTATTCACTTTTAAGGGTTAAAACTCTGAGAACGATCGCTCATTCACAAGTCTACTATCTACACCCAACATTACCCAACAATCAGGATATCACAACCATCTATCAGCTAAGAGAACTTACTACTGTTCGTTTCTTTAGGTTCCTGCATTACATAAGGCTACTTATCTTCCTTTCGAGACAAATTTCTGTCTCTATTTGCATTTTGCATAAGGCTACCTTTCTGCCTTCCGAGGTTAAGCTCTACCTCCATCCTGCATAAGGCTACCTATCTGCCTTTCGAGACTAAGCTCTGTCTCTATCTGCATTTTGCATAAGGCTACTTTTCTGCCTTCCAAGGTTAAGCTCTACCTCCATCCTGCATAAGGATACTTATCTACCTTTCGAGACTAAGCTCTGTCTCCATCTGCATTTTAGCATAAGGCTACCTTTCTGCCTTCTGAGGTTAAGCTCTACCTCCATCCTGCATAAGGCAACTTATCTGCCTTTTGAGACTAAGATCTGTCTCTATTTGCATTTTTGCATAAGGCTACCCTTCTGCCTTCCGAGGTTATGTTGTACCTCTATCCTGCATAAGGCTACTTATCTGCCTTTCGAGACTAAGCTCTGTCTCCATCTACATTTTTGCATAAGGCTACTTATCTGCCTTTCGAGACTAAGCTCTGTCTCCATCTGCATTTTTGCATAAGGCTACCTTTCTGCCTTATGAGGTTAAGCTCTACCTCCATCCTGCATAAGGCAACTTATCTGCCTTTTGAGACTAAGATATGTCTCTATCTGCATTTTTTCATAAGGCTACCCTTCTGCCTTCCGAGGTTAAGTTGTACCTCTATCCTGCATAAGGCTACTTATCTGCCTTTCGAGACTAAGCTCTGTCTCCATCTACATTTTTGCATAAGGATACCTTTCTGCTTTCCGAGGTTAAGCTCTACCTCCATCCTGCATAAGGCTACTTATCTGCCTTTCGAGACAAAGCTCTGTCTCCATCTGCATTTTTGCATAAGGCTACCTTTCTGCCTTCCGAGGTTATGCTCTACCTCCATTCTGCATAAGGCTACTTATCTGCCTTTCGAGACTAAGCTCTATCTCCATCTGCATTTTTGCATAAGGCTACCTTTCTGCCTTCTTCCGAGGTTAAGCTCTACCTCCATCCTGCATAAGGCTACATATATGCCTTTCGAGACTAAGCTCTGTCTCTATCTGCATCTTTGCATAAGGATACCTCTCTGCCTTCCGAGGTTAAGCTCTACCTCCATCCTGCATGGCTGAAATATCGCCTATTTATCTTTTCGAACGGCTGAAATATCGCCACCTCCATTTAAATTCCCGCTCTGGCTGAAAGATCGCCACTCTTTGCATTTATTCGGCTGAAATATCGCCATCTGCATTTAAATTCTCGCTCTGGCTGAAAGATCGCCACTCTTTGCATTCATTCGGCTTAAAGATTGCCACCTTTTCATGGGCTGAAAAATCGCCAACTATTTCAAAGGCATCATAGTTCGGAGGCACCATCTGCATAGCCCGAGAACACCATTTCATGGCCTGCGAATCTTTACTTTTATGCTTTTCATGGCCCAGGACAATATAGTCCG
This sequence comes from Nicotiana glauca, assembly GCA_026770625.1. Lineage (NCBI taxonomy): Eukaryota > Viridiplantae > Streptophyta > Magnoliopsida > Solanales > Solanaceae > Nicotiana > Nicotiana glauca. The sequence continues at coordinate 98,944 of MU723800.1, forward strand.
AGGACGTCATCCTAACCGTCCGAAGACAGCAGTCATGGTCCAACGGGAACTTGCATCACATTTAAATTATGCACAATATATGCGCACATTGCTCATTTACAGGTACACCGGCTAGCAAACTGCCGTCTCAGCAAGAGCGATCCCGCTCCGGTTCTCCGCAACCTGTCCGATTCCAGACGCCTTTTCAAACTTAACCATCGCGTTCGTCTTTTCGAATCTCCGTCAGCACATTCCGCCAATGGTTCCTGAACTGCATATGGCCTGATTCCTATAAAACCAGGGATATGTAGGCAGCTCAGAAACCAAAGCGCGGTCAAAGTTCTTTTTCAATCAACGTTTCCGGTCAAAATTGGCCATCTTGTCTTTACCCGACAACTCTTTCATCCTCCTCGGGTAAATAGGGGCAGCTGCTGATACCCAATTTTTTCTTATATATTTTTATACATAAATACATTAAAAATAGCATGGTTATACATATATAAGCATGCCCAAAAGTCTTGGTATTTTTCCTCAATTTTTAAGATTTTTTTAGAATCAATTCGTTGTCTATTTTTACAATACAAAATCCAAAATTATTCCCAAAATTATCATTTTTTGGTGCATAGCATATTTCATTCTTATATTTACAACAAAATATAATTAATATGATTATTGCGTATTTTTACAAATTTATTTGGAATTTCTAAAGCTAAATTGCATGAAATTGTAATTATAGCCTATTTTACAATTAACCGCATTTTATAATTATAAAATCATTTCTGGTATTTTTAGATTAATATTTATATATTATTAATTAGTTATATGTTTTCAATTTGTTTTTCAAATCATTTTAACTATTTTTATAAACTAAAAAAGGGGAAAATGGCTATTTAAATGCTAGCCAAAATTTATTGCAAACATAGCCCAATTCCACCTCAATTTTAACCATTTCAGACAACCCATATTTCAATTAACACAATCCAATTTCAATTAAGACTCGATCCATACCCCATTCGGATGCCCGATCCATTTTTGATTTGATTTGAGCTGTTGATCAAATGAGATCAATGTCCCAGATTATATTACCTAAATTAAAGACTAACGACCCCCCCCCCTCGACCCCTCATTTGCATAGAGATCGGTCTCTGTCTTGGTCTCTTGGTCTCCTCCTTCTCTCTAGAACCTTCTGGTTCTTCTCCGATCATCTTCATCGCCTCTCCGGCCATCTCCATCCTCACTTCTCTCGACCACCAGCCACCACGGAGCCTTGTCTCGTTGATCTTCTCTAAGTTTTGAGGCTCCATAGATTTCCACCATGCGAGATGGTCACTGGAAGCCTTGCTTGGCTTATCACCGGCCTCCTCTCCGATGGTTTTCAGTCTGATGGTACTATGTACGCCATTATTAACGAGTTTCACAGCTAGGTTCCTTACCTCATTGATTTATTGCAAAACCCTAATTTTTTCCTAAATCTCGTAATCTCTGTATTTTTATTAAAATGATTTTCAACTTATTCATTGTGTTTTACACTACTCACTACTCGATTTCTTCGATTAATTCAAGTTTTTCAATGTTCTATTCTTCTTTTCAAAACTAGGGTTCCTGAGCCCCCGTTCAAAATCACTATATCTTCTGCTCCTTTTTGAGTATTATGTGATTGTGCCTGTATTGTGTGTTTATGTTTGTGTTATGAGCTTGTTTGTTTTCTGGTTAATCCGAGTTCCATGCTTTAAGTTTTACTAGGGTTCCGGTCTTCTACTGAACCTGTGATTTTCCTGCTTAGGGTTCTCTGATTCTTACGCCTATTGTATTTTATAGGTATAGCTGTTATTCTACTAATTTTTGTGAATCTCTTCGAATCCTTGATTTGTATGTGTTTTCCTTAGAAGTTCTTACACTGATTTTTGAATTATTTCTTACTTGTGAAATGCTCTCTATGCTTAGGACTGATTCCCTCTGATTTTAGTCTCGTCTGTGATTCTTTGACTAATTTTTAGAGTTAATTTATATTTTTACCATATTTGTGCTCTTAAATATATTTTCAAATATTCAGTATATGCTTTCCTTACTTGAAGCATTATGTATCTGGCCCTTATTACATACTACATGCCGTATTACTCTTACTATGGTGTAATCAGTCGTCTAATTGATTCTTTCCTTTATCTGATATAACCAGTACTCCCATTTGAATCATGAATCCCTGATTAAGATGAATTAGGTCCTGTGATTGATTCCAATTGGTATTGTTTCCATAATTATGTACTTGTTACCCAATTCCATATTGGTTTTCAAAACTATAAATACTCTACCCTCTCTTTAGCATAACGAACAAAATTCATTATTCTGAACTCTCTCTTACACAAAAACATACTTAGTGTTCTCTCTTGCTTCTACATAACCTCTCTTACTTCCCTTGTGAATATTGGTTACTCGACTGGTTTGAAACGCATGCTGAGTTTTAGGCTACTTTACTGTTCTATTGCTCTCTACATTGCTCCTTGCTTGGGTCTGCCTACTTGCTTCTCACTTCTCTGCTATTGCTGCTCACTTCACTACTATTTCTGCTCACTTCTCTGCACACTATTGCTCACTCCTCTGCATATTATTGTTCACTATTACTCAATATTACTGCATCCACAATTGGTATGCCCTCCATTTGATTTATAGCTCTCAAAACAACATGCTTTTATACCTGCTGCACTTTATCCTGTTTCTTCTACGCTTTTACTTAGGGTTTTGTTGTTCTTACTGCAATTATCATGCCTCTATGTTAATTGATATGCCTATCTTAATCTAGCATTCCCATTACTCTCCTTATTTGTCTCATGCATGTTTCTCCATATCCCCTAACCCAGTACAATTATCAGCATGTAGTCCTGATCTCTTTGGTTGAAACCTGCTTGATTGTTTAAGTTCTGAAATGCTTCTCTTTGATGCCTGTGTATATGTAATTGTGTTCTCACTTAGGAGTTACTTTTACCCATTCCCCTGTTTGTGTTTGTATTCCCTGAAAACCCTATGGGATCCTCTAACCTGATATTGTCTCTTCTGTTGTTTTCTTTCAAAATTGATTCTATATGGATCATCTTTAACTATTTTCTCTTTTTAAATTCAATTGTTTTAAAGAACCCTATCACCCCCTCTGTTGTTTTTTTAGACTGGTTCTCTATGGACCTTCTTTCAACTGTTTTTCAACTCAATCTCTTTAAAACTCTATCACTATCTCACTACTCCTAGAATTTAGGTTCTACCTCCTTCGTGTAAGCATTGCTTTGGGTACCTTGAGTACCCAGTGAACATTGATGCACAAGGTTGGTAATTCCGCACTTGCATTTGTTCAATGTAACTTGTTTGGGTGCCTGGTATTTGCCAAGGGCCTCAATGGGCCCTTAGGGAGATTTGTCGTACCCCCAAACCTTGGTAAAAGGCTGTGAAACTCGAAAGAAGTGAGGTTGGAGAATTGGGCCTAGTTGAAGACTCCCTATCGAATAACTTCTTATTTTTCACGTCTTCATTACTATAAGTTAATTGCCTTGGTATGTAATTACTTGTAATGAGCGATTGGGGTTTATAGTGAAATCAGGGAAGGTTGTGAATGCTAGTTTAAGGGTTACGGGTAGAAAACATGCTTGTAGGGCTTTACTACTTATTTGTGCAATAGATATCCTGCATAGGACATGCATCTCACACGATTAGAAATCCTTTGTTAGGCTCTTTTACTTCCAGCTTGTTATTATACTCACTTAATAATCACAATTAGTTGATAACCAACTAACTACTGTTACAAGGATTGCTACTGCATTTAGATACCACGTTTTAGGACCCTTATGTGCATTAGACATCATGTTACCTAGGATTTTCGTTTGAGTTGCAATTGCTTGAATGCCTCACTAGTTTTATTTAACAACACAAGTCTGATTAATTGTGTCTTCTTCTTAAAACTGGATTAATATGTATGCTCACCTTTAAGGTAAACAGGCAATGTATATAACGCCTAGGTAAGCCTTAGGCCGGATAAAATCGATTAATCATTTTTAATCATGTTTTGGGCTACTCAACCTCTTTTAACTCTATGAATTCGGCCTCTCTGAAGTCTTCTTGGTTTCCCCACTAAACTTCTGTCCTATTTTTAGATAATCACATATGTGCTATATGTTTTCTACTGAGTTACCTTTTTTTTTCAGCCCAGAATTATGCTGCTATTTTCTAAAACTTCTCAGAGTACTGTGTCTTTAATATCTCTACTATGATTTTCAATAGTGTGTTTCCATACTAATTTCTATATACTTATTGCCCTCTTTTACTTTTGAAATTCGTCCTTCAGTCAAACTTTCTACTTTCTGTCCAACTTTCGGAAACCTATCTTCGACATTCTTGCTTTTAAAATTCTCATTTTTTTAGACCTTCAATGTGTTTGAGACGTGCTGATTATATGCCTATCTATGGAGGGATATTTGAGCCTTTTACATGCCTTTTATATGATTCCTTTACGTGTAGTCCTATTTGTTATGTATGTCGCTTAGCTTTTTAACCTTTAAACCTAAGGGCAGCGTAGTCCTTACCTTATAGGAATAGCGGTCCTAAATACCCTCTATAACCTATAGGACGGGACGGGTAATAGCACGCAATAAGCACTCGTGACCAATCCACACGTTTAAATAACCTTTATGGGGCGGGAAGGGTAGAATATGGAGATGATGACCGGTGCACTAATATAATAGGCGACCCCTCTCTTGATGAGTGTATGCGGGGTATTGTACCGATGTGATCCTTATTGTATAATGTTCTTCTTAAATTTATGTTTTCTTCTAATTAATCCTTCTCTTTTAAAATCATTTATGTCCTTTCCTTCCTTTCTAAATTTATTTTTTACTTATTTGTAACTACTACGTGCAAACCCTACTTGTTCCCTTCTATTTTAAAGTCACAATTAAGCATGGCCGGGAACCACACTAGTGGATCTTGAGGGGTACCTAACACCTTCCCCTCGATATAATCTCAAGCCCTTACCCGAACTCTGGTTTTCTTTCAAAAATCTTCTTCTTTTTCTTTAAAGTGTCCTAATGCACTATAATCATTAGGTGAAGACTCTTCAAATTTCATAACCTGATTCCTAAAAAGGGAATAAGAGTTGTTTTATCCATAATGTCATAAACCCGATTTCTTTCTTTTAGAAGGGGGAAAAAGGGGGCGTCGACAATATTTTTACACTTTACCCGGCATAGCACATTTTGCAGATAAAGCTTAAAAATTGGTTCATCGGTTAACCTAGCGTGGAGAACATAACTAGACAGCCTCCTTTATCTTCTTTTTTTCTTTCTTCGACTCTTGTAGTATAGATATCGATGACGAAGTCAATCGAGAGATCGCCGACAAAGTTAACGATATTCGAAAAATAAATATGGCAGTGGATAACATCCTTTAACCATTTTTTCCCTTCAATTTTCAAGGTAAAGAGGTCGATGATAAAGTCAGTGAAATCATCGGAGAATGAATCTCCGGCGGTGAATAGTCGTTTTTACCCACTTTATGTTATTTTTGTTCTGCCGGAAAAGAATCCATTTAAAATTGAACCACTTTGTGTTTTAACAAACGATTTGCTAATTGTTCTATTCAGACAATTTTTCAAGTTCTTTAGTGATGTTCCAGTTTTATCTTCTTTTATAAAATAATTTCATTTCCATCATCTCTCCTCTTTTATTTTCAGAACTAACTTCCTCTGAAAAACTCTCTTTTGATATTTTGGTACTAAAATATAGGTGTAATATTGAAAATAAGATGTGTTCTGGTATAAATATTGTATAACCACTATTTATACACACTTATACATTATTGTATAATAGTGTAAAAATGTGTGTATTTATATATAAATATGTATTTATGTTCATAACATCACATAATTATTTATTTCTCAATGTATAAGGATATATATACATTGTCATTATATAAGAGGCCTCCATGGAAGTTTGACACTTATCTTCTTCTTCTTTCTCTTATTCTTTTGATATACATTATTATACATTCCATATACAAGTTTATACATAGTTATACATCATTATACATGTACTGCATATGTATAATCAAATATTTTTTTCTTCATGCTTTCTTACTTTTTCTAGAATAATTCATGTATAAATCTACTTTCCTTGTTGATTTCTCCGCCAAATCACAAACTTGTAGCAATTGGTTTTTAATTTTACCATATAAGTTGAATCAGCAAAATTGAAAAAGTGTAAGTTACTCGGTTCTTTATCTTGTTTATCATTTTTTGGAAGAATCCTTTTGAGCAATTTTATATTTTTATTATAGGATGATATATATGGAGAGATCACTAAAGACAAATTTGTGGAGAAAGATCAAAATTATATGACGGAAGAATTAGAAAATCTCATGACTTTACAAATCTTAGCCTAATGTTTTTGGGCTACAGATTTATAAAGTTATGACTGGGCTATTATGTTGTAAGTCAGATGTTTGAGTTGTATTTATGTGAAATTATCTCTTACTGAATTGCATCACAAGTGATTTCAAAACCATTTCTTGATTTAATTTATTGTTTATGGTCCTAATAATACCAAATTATTTCATAATTATCCAAATTGGCATTTTTTGGCTATAATTGCAATAACTTTGTAATTGTACCCCAAGCATGTAATGTAGTACTATTTTTACCAAAACTTAGTCATTTGTATTTTTAAATACTAAATAATTATTTAAAATAATTTTCTGTGCATGAAATTCTTTTTATAATTATTAGCTATTTTGTAAATTATTTTAATTTATTTGAATTTGGTATTAAACAAATAGCCTAATTTCATTTCAATTCTAGCCTAAAAAAACTAGACCCAAACCGGATTAAATCGGCCAAATACTGCCAAGGCCCAACCCACTATCCTACCCGACCCAATCCCTGTTTAATCTAGACCGTTGATCAATTTTGATCAACGGACCAGATCCATCCTCACCATAATTAACCTAATAGTCTACCCCTTCCCCAAACTCTCATTTCTCTCATTCTCTCATCACTCTCCGCTGTCACACCCTCTCATTTTCTCTCAAGCTCTCTCTGCTAAACCATGGCTCCTACTCACCAGCCGTTGGCTCGTCGGTATTAATGGTTGTTCCACCACCACCCCTTGCCTCCATGGCTCCCCCTATGTCGGATTCTTGCTATCCTGAGGTCCTCAAGGGACCAGAGGTTGTTCAACTCACACCTACTGTCTGTTCTTGCAATTCTCAGGAAATCTTGGCCCGTCTGAGTAAGACCTTTCTATTTCTTCGGCTAGACCCATGGCTTCTAAGCCGGAATCTCTCCGTCTCTAGGTTATATCTCTCTAAAACCCTAATTTATCTCTCGACTTCTTAGATCTGTATCAGATATAAGAGTATTCTGAGTTATTTTGTTGTTTTCCATGATAATCTCTCCGATTTTTCAAAAATGCCTCTTCGTCTTCAAAACTAGGGTTTCTTAACCCCTTTTCAAAAATGACTTTTCCTCTAATTTTCAGTATTATTCGATGATGTTTACTATGTTTAAATGGTTTATTTAAGTTTTTCCTTTTATCTGATTCATTATGTTGAAAACCCTAATTCTTGGTCTTAATCTTGGGTTCTAAGAATTGTCCATGCTTATTTGTTTGTTTAATTTGTTCGCATGTCTGTTATTCATGAATATGTTCTATGTTTCTATGATTTTACCCTATTACGCTCATTAGGGTATCTTCTTTTGCTTCTTCCACCTATATTATGTTTATTTTGTGTTAATTCCTCTAATCAGTACTATTTTTTTCTAGTTGAATTCCTGACAGTATGTGATTTTTACTTTACTATGCTTATTAGGGTTTCTGATTTTATTCATTCTTGCCTATACTGTGATTATTTCGTTTATTTACAACAATTTGTGTTAATTCCCCCTAATCAATACTACTCTTATTTGAATCTCTAATTTCCTGTAATTGATGCCTTTCCCTGATATCTTATAATGATCTCCTTACTGATTTTCAACCTCTAAGTCATTCTCCTGCCTTATTCTATAGTCGACTATACTGTCAAATTGATTCTTATGTTGTTCCCTTAATTAGAACTTTTTGAATCTAGCCCTAATTGTTTACTTTGTGCCTACTATGTTTATGCTCCAGTTACACATTGATTTCTTTCCTTATTTGCTACATGTTCTTACCATTTGAATTGATTCCCTTAATTAAGGGCGTACTTGTACTGATTTTTTTCTAATTGGTTCTGAGTTCCATAATTACTATAGAGTTGTGATTCTTACCTTATTTTATCTAATTTCAAACTACTATATATATTCTCTGTCATTAACAGTCAACGGACGAACACATTAGTTCAAACTCTCTCTCACTCAAAACTTTTTTGTTCTCTTTCTTTAGTTACTTGCTATTACTCTGAGTTAGCGGGCTGCAAGCCAAGGCTAATTATTATGCTCTCCTCTTCTTCAGTGTTTAGTACCTCTTTACTAATATGTTCTTATTTCCATTCAAGTCCCAAAACCAATATGTTTCTTTTACTGCTTCAGTTTATCATTTTTCTAATTTGTTTCTATCCATGGTTCTGTTGTTCAACATGTAATTGTCATGTTTACATTATTGCTTAATCTAGCGTGCTAGTCTAACCATCTTAGGGTATTTCACAACATGTTCTACTTCCCTGGTAGACTGTCTCAATGTGACTCTACCCTATTTTGAATGCTTGTCTACTTGTTATCCAGTTTTGATATGCACTTACTTTGCAAACTAATCTGTCACTTTAAATGTCTAATTCTGTGATTGGTTCTGAAATTCATACAGTGATGATACCACTAGCTATCCCTAATCCCATAAACTCTCTCAAGAACCGCTATGCTCATGTATACTATGTGCTCTATGTGTCCCCAAATCCCATTACCCCTGTTTGTGGTGGTTGGACATGCCTTGGTTCTATGTTCTTTGGTTATGTATGAACCTATTTTGGGTGTTGTGTTTGGACTGTTGCTTATTACTCTACTCTCTTTTCAAAACTGTCTTATTGAATAACTCCCTCTGTTTTTTACAAAAACTATTTCAAATAAGTCTCTTTCAAACTGGTTTCCTGTTTAAATCTTTTCAAAACCATGTCAAGCAGTCTCACATCTACTCTTAGGTTATAAGTTCTGCCCGTTAATTTGTGACACTTAGGGATCCCTATGAGGTTCCTCCGAACTCTGATACATTAGAGCTGGCCCTTCCATATTGTACTTACTCAACTATGATTATGAAATATGGGTATGAGAACTGCTCGAGCTCCATTGAGGTCCTTAGGGAACTCTGACACACCCGGAGTATGTGAAAGGCTGTGAGGCAATCTGGCATTGGAAATTCAAGAAATATGTGCCTACTTTCAGGCTCCCTATAGTGTAACTTCTTATTTTTCTTATCTACTTATGTAATTCATTTGATGTTGGACTGTAATAATTTGTTTTAAACAGATACTGGGGATGGTTACTGAAAATAGTAGGGTAGCTATTCATGTTATAGACATCGAAGGGGTAGAAAGTATGCTTTAGGTTTACATTTCCTCTATGTGCAATAGAATCCATGTTTAGGACCAACATATGTAAAACATATCATATATTAGAGACCAAGCTCCTTTGTTTTTTATTATTATGTATGATGTTTCAACATCTCATTTTGACATTCTTGCTATCACTTAGAAATCCTATTTCTAGGATAAATGGCATTAAAACAAAATTGCTACTACTGCACACTTGACATCATGCTCTACAATGTTGTAACCTTTTACGCATTTAGAAATCCTTCTTTAGGAAATTCTACAATCATGTTGTGGATTTTGAAATCCTGCTTTAGGAATCATTCTTTACTTTATGTGTGCATATTAGATACCATGTTTAGGTTCTCATTCATACTCAGTCAGCTACGCCTAGTTAAACTACTGGTGCATGAAAAGAAATGTAAACAGTCTCATCCTGCTTTAAACAAATTTGTAATAATCATGTCTCCTGTAAGATTTAGAACAACATGCTCTTTTAGGTAAAATAACTCATTCAATTTTTTTAATAATTCCGGTAACTAATGTGCACTATCCCCCGCCTAGGCAAGCCTTAGGTAATCAACTCTTATAAAACTGGAAATCACCTCGTTCTGTTTACTGCTTAATGATTAACAGTCTTTAAAATGAGTAGGCGAACTGATTAGGGCCGCTGCTTCTGAGTTATAAAATAAAACTGCATGTATCATGTGTTCTGATACTTACCTAGACATCTTGCCTTAGGATCTTGTTTAACAATACTGCCCTTATTTGTGTTTGAGTCGTGTTGTTTATATGCCTTATCTATGGAGGTAAAACTGAGCCTCTTATTTGCTCTTTCCTGTTTTTTATTTGCTAAAAGTCCTATGTGTTCTTGCTTGTCACCCTAGTATTTTCCCATTTAATCCTAAGGGACTGTCCAAAACTACCTGTAGATAGAGGTCCTAAATTCCTCTAAGACCATCAGGAAGGGACGGGTAACAGCATAAATAGAGATCGCTTATGTAACGACCCGACCGGTCGTTTTGAACTTTTGCAATTTGATTGCCAGTTCCCGGGAATGACTTGCCCCGTGTAACATATTATGACTAATGTAGATCATTGGTTTTGGTTTTCAGGAAAAATCAGAATGAATTTGAAGGAACAGTTTCAATTGAAAGCTTTGAATTTGAAAGGTTTGACTAAGAGTTGACTTATTTGAATATGAGCTCGGATCAGAAATTTTGTGATTTGGATAGCTTCGTTGGGTGATTTATGACTTAGGAGCATGATCATTATGCATTTTAGAAGTCTGTGGAAGGATTTGTCTTGAATTGGCAATGTAATGACCCGACCCATCATTTATTGTATTTTAGCCCCGTTATCCCTGTTATATGTTTCCCCGTATGTTAATATGCGTGTTTGTTGAGTTTGAAGTGGTTTGGGTGGAAGTTGGATAGAAATGAGACAAATAGTCTCTTTAAGAAAAGCTTAAGTTGGAAAAGTCAACCCAACGTTGACTTATGAGTTAGAAGGCTCGGAATGGATTTCCGATTGCTCGACTAGTTTCGGGGGATGATTTATGACTTAGGAGTGAAAACGGAAGTGAATTCGGAGGTCCGGAGGGAAAGTTAGCTAGGTTTGATGAAGCTGGAATTTTGGAAGAATCCGGTAGATAGGTGAGAATTTGATCCGAGGGTCAGAATGGAATTCCGAAAGTTGCATTAGCTCCGTTAGGTAATTTTGGATATGCCTGCAAATTTTCAGGTCATTTGGACGTCGTTTGGTTAGTTTCGGCATCGGATATGAATTTTGAAAGTTTAAGTTTAAGTTTGAATCGAATTCTAGGATTTTG